>JALIRR010001976.1:0-30000 GCA_023091755.1 Montipora sp. Colony 1 RG-2022 | reverse complement strand
ACCTTTCCATGAGCTCCCTTGGTGTTTTCTCCAACGAATGCTCTACGTTCTTAGAAACGATGAATGACATTAGCATTGACAAAAAGAAACAACACTATATAATAAAAACAATGATAAATCTAGCCATTAGAGTGACATATTTTATCTTCTGTTGTAGAAATAAGACTTGGGATAAAACTTTAAAAGATTTTTATTTTTATCTTTATTTGATTCATTTGTAAATACAGTATACAAGTATATATCACTCAATTTCAAGCAGCCAGTTGTTAAGTGCCTATATGTAGAGAGATTTACAACTGTATTCGAAGATAAATAAAGTTTCCATTATTATTATTATTATTATTATTATTATTATTATCATCATCATCATCATTGTTGTGTTGGTTATTGTGGACGAGCATTATCATTATTTCATGCTGAACTCAGTTTCAAGTCCATACCATTTTCAGTCCAAGGTAAAAACAAGGGTTGGTTCATTCTAAATAGTTAATGTTGTAAAACCTAGAGTCCAGTGTGATTCAAAAGCTTCTGGCAATTTGATTGATTATGTATCTTTCATTCATAGATCACCGATTAACGTGAATGAATTATTCTCAATGTTTCATAAAATTTATCAGAAGCTATCCTGCAATAATTGGGCTGGTCATGCAAAAGATGTCAAAAAGTTACTACAAGACAGTCCAAAACTAAAAAGACAATTTTGTTTGAAGCAAGTTCATGACCTACCAGTGTGTAGGTAAATAAAAATAAACTTTTTAAGAGTGCATGAAGGAGTTGATTACTACTTTCCATTCTCTCACTATTAATGTTTGTGATAATTGAAAAAAATTTGCACCTCTGCAAACTGTGTAATTAAGTATCAAAAATGATAATAATTTTTGGAATTTTTCTATTTACTTTGGTTTGCTGTTTCTTGAGTAATCAAAAGAGAAAAGCATTTTATAACCCGACAGTAATAATATTTTTTTACCTTTGTTGTACTGACTAAAATATTTTAATTTATTCCTAAACGTGTTTACAAGTTTTGAGTGTATTGGCCAATATTATGTTATCTCTATTTCTCTTTTGTTCTGCCTATTTCTTGATTGTAATCATTCCATGTTTTGTTGGTTAATTTCTGAATTTCATGATCAACGAGCATCTTCCCTGAAATTTCATCTTCATGCCTTGAGTGAGCATACACTAAACTGAATACTATCCTGAAACTTTGCATTGTGATCTATTTTTTCTGCCAACAATAAATGCTTGTACACATTCCTTTTTTGTCAAAATAAAGTGAAGCCTCTTTAGTCAAGGTTTCCTGCACATTGAGCTAGTAATGTGTTAAAAGAGAGAATATAAATGTCAGTAAGTGTAATATATTCAAAACTGCATAAACCTCTGTGGGCAAACACAAAAGCAGTTGTTAATGTGGTTGGTTAATTGCAGTGATTTGCATATGAAAAGAACACAAGTCGACAGGTGGCTTTTGAAATAAGTAACCCACACCTTGAATTTCATAGAATCAAGCTTTATTATTTAGCATAGGTGTAGCATCTTTAAGCCTTCTTGGCTAAATTCTGATCTTTTCCTCTGAAAGACAAGAGCCTTTTTTAGAGGGATTTCTATTTTTGTTGATTTATGCACCAAAGAGCATGGTTAGCATCTTCTAGCTTGCTATATAAAGAAGCAATACAGCAGATAAATAATTGATGAGAGAAGAGAATATTGAGCTTGTCGGTGTCACAAGTGTTTTTGTGAAGAAATTCAGGCAAACTTGAGGAAGGTACAGTTTTTGTGTGAACAAATTAATTATGAGCATGAAAATTATGTGGGTTTATTGAGCCATGGTTATTAGTGAATGTCCCAGGGGATCAATTTGATATACTGAATAAGTTTTGTTTTTAGGAACAAAAGGGAAGCAATGGGCACCAGAAAGGAACCTGCTAAAATGCTTTGCATGACATTAACTGAGATTATTGTCTCAAAACGTTTTCAATTTATGTTAAGCCAGTGTTTGTAGAAGACATATGGTACCTTATGCTAATCAGGCTAGAGAAAATAACTGCCGGTACTCAGTCTTTATGTTTGCCTCAAGCCGTTATTATATCAGCATATATTAGGTCACTGAATATCATTAAAAAGATTCATACACTGTATAACTCTCTTGGCAAAGACTTGGTGATTATTATAGCTTTTTTGTTACAACAAGGAAACATTTTTCAAAGGTAAGGCTGGATTTTTATCAAACAATGAGTCAGAGGCCTGTGTTTTAACAGGCAATCACTGTTGTTATAGATTAACAGGGCACATGTTAAAGGTAATTCATCTATGAAGTCTGGCCTTTAGACTTAAATGGCTTTGACTTGTGTCTGCTTACAATAATTTGTTAAATTCTAAGGGGAATTACCTATGTTTCATTTAGAATTTAAAATCGCTGTCTTTCATGCCACATGCTCTGGGCTTTCTCTGGCATGCATGCATACTACTTTTGTTTCTTTAATTTTATACTTGAAAGGGAAGTTGGTCAGACTATTTACAAATTTGTGACAGAGGTTTAATTTTGCAACTCATGTTATAACTCACAAAATCCTCAAGAGAGATGTCTGCAATCATCCTTTGTTTAAGTACATAAATCTTGTGTGGATTTTGTCATTTGCTTTTGGTTGTAATCTTAAAATAAAACATCATGTTGCAGTTGTTGTCTCTTCAAATTCTCAAAGCATGAGTGCTCCTGAAGTTGAAATCAAATCTCTATGTATGCATTAAGTAATTCTGGGACCAAAATGATGAAATGGCTCCCATACATTAAGGTCTTGGTCATTTTAGAGACATTTTTTATCTGGTATCTTAAACCGTTTGAAAGGAAGACATGTCATTGTCTTTACAAATTGGAGTGATGCAAATTTATTGCTCATCTGAGCTTAAAATATTGGCTTGCTAATGCTCATAGGGCCAGATTTGAACACTCTTCTAATATTTAAGAATCAAGCATGATTTGTGAATATCCAGCATTTGCTTTGGATGCATTTAGTGTACAGTTGACAAGCTTTTAGCAGTTTAAACATGAGCATGAAATCTTAACCACAAGATTTTCATTGTCTTTTCTCAACATGCTTTGAATTGAATTTTTTTAATTTTTGTTTGTCAGCTGCAAATTGTAACTTACTCTTTGAGTTAAATGAAGTCATTATTGTTGCCTTTGATGTTTCTAAAATGCCATCAGAGTACTGTTAGTGCCATTGTAATTCAGTGTTAGCACTGAGAAGGAAGTTCTTAAGAGGCCTTGTTTTAACCCAACAGTGTTATTCGTTATTATTTTACTCAATATTGTTGGGATTTCTTCAATAAAAATTGATTTTGTGTGTGGGTCTTAGTTAATTGGAAGGTTTCTCTGTTCATGCAAAGGTGATGTAACTAACTATTTAAAATTATTAATGCAGAAGTGGAGGCAAGGTATTTCCAAATAGTGCTATACTACAGCAGTGCAAGTGCTGTAAAGTTATCACAGTCCAGAGAATGTGTTAAAAGAATTATTACAAAAATTTTTTGAGTACACCCCAAATTATTGCCTGATCAGATTGGGTCTACTAAACAACATCTCAATCCGATGTACACCAGGGTGTACATCGGATTCCACAGAATGTGTTTTAAATAATTGAAGGTTATGCTCCCAGACATTTACAAATTCCTTTTAGGAATTCTCAAACACCATAACAACCGTCGCAGGAAAGTCGGCCTCCGGTCTCCCTCTGATTATAAACCACATGACAAACTAGATTGCTTCTAGGTTTTTTCTTTGGATATTATTAATGGGACTTTTAAAATATTTTTTAGTCTATTGCCCACCTTGAATAACCTTCGCTAATAATTGTGGGCAAAAGCTCTGTAAGTTAGAATGTTTTAAGATCTAATGAAAAATTGTTGTTATTGTTGAAAGGCTTTGAAGATTTAACAAAGTTTTTCTTTAAAATTCTAAAAAAATGTTTACTATTAAGTATCGAAAGATATTGTTTATTAAGACAGCCAGGGTCCAATCTAAATGTACAATATTATTGGACTTGAATCCTGTAAATGTATGGATTGTGGAATTTTTATTTTTCTCTTGTAATTACAGCTGTATTAGCCTTAATTAAGGCCTCTTTCAATACCTTTTTAGTTAGATTTGGCCTTTTTGATTAACATTACGTTGATGAAAGGGTGATGAAAAGTCAGAAACGCAACCTTTGAGGACCTTTAAATAAAAGCCTGCTTGTTTGACCTCCTGTTAGGTTGGAAAGCTCTAGTAGGCTTTCTCTCTCAGCTCCTCTTAGAAATCTAGAATAAACTGGAGCTGATTTTAAGAGCTGTGACTTGGTGAACAATAATAATATTTTTAATAATAAGGCTTGCTCAAAACGTTAGTTTCATTTGGTCCCTTTGATAACCAATAGCCTTTTATTTAACGTTTTAATTTAATTTGTGCTTATTTGTGGGTTTTAAGAATAGCTGTTAAGTGTGCAACCATTCAAGGAGTAATTGAACCTTTGCAAAATAGTACAGTATAATTCATTTTATTTAAAGGTTGTAATATTGGGATGAGCTTTAATGGTAGAATTGAATTAATTTTCGGATGGAATGCTACTTTATCACTGCTCATTTTCCCTGTCAATGGTACAACCACTTTATTGGATTTGCAAGATGGGTGTAAAACATAATACTATGCTGAAGTTCACGGACAGCATTTTTTTCTGAAGGGTGAAGGTGTGTTCTAGGTACACTGACAGTGGCATGCTTCTGTTGCAACAGATAGGGCCTTGGAAAATTTGTCTGTTGACGGTTGCATGGTACACCAACTTAACCTTGACTTGTAGCCTGATGATTTGGTAGTGTATCCATTATTTGTCAGTAATGCAACAAAACCGATGCACTGCCAACGTGTCAAGCCACACGTGTGAAATCAGAATAATGATTTGTCACTCCCAAATTGCCTGTTTTGCAGATTTGGTCTTTACTGTTACTGACCGACTGTTACTGTTACTGTTACCGATAATGTATAGTGCACATAAAAAATTTTATCCTTTACCTTACTATGTTTATCTTTATGTCTTGTTCTCTTACACAGGTTCCTCAAATCAGTGAGCTTGGAAGTACAAGCACCAAGTACACAAAAGGACATTTAGATGTGATCAATTGTAATGAGGATAGTGAAAAAGGTGATGGTAGTGTACAATTATTATCTCAATCAAGAAACCAAAGACTGAAATTGAACACCTCCCTCCAAAGCTCCAATGCGTCCTCAATGCACTATACAACATCACTGTCACCTGGATTACAACCTGTGCTTCATAACAACGAGTCTAATCCTTCATCAACTGACACGTCCATGTCAGGGGGTGGTCCAGCTAGTTTTGCAGCAGCACTTCGAAAGTTAGCGAAGCAAGCCAAACCAGTTCCTTCGTCATCCTCATCACCACCTCCATCTGAAAAGCGTTCGCAATCTGTCTCTCCAGTTGTCTCTGCTGTGAGAACTGGTAAGCATTTTCTTTTAACCACATTCATGACAATATACATGTACTGTGAGTTTGGTATGCTACATTTAAATGGTGCGATATGTTGTGTGAGAATATTGAAATGAGCTTTACAACATTGTTCAAAAGGCCAGACCATATACAAATAAACATACCATAGTTTTACTCAGTCAATTCATTGCTTCTTTTGAAAGTGAAGTAAAGTGCTGCATGTCGTAAAATACATGATTTGCTTGTGGATAGAACTTCGCAGAAACGACTTATAATAAATAACGATTGCCGCACATTGAGCTGGATGGGACTTGAGTGGAACAATTAAATTAAAACTTATATTCTTAGAAAATTTGTCGTACACAGACTGCACTAAAAGGCCGAATTAACAGGTGAAAGGGCTCGCACTTGCTTTAAATAGGGGACCAAGTATGCTTGGGTTGAAATACATGCATGTGTAGGCCTGGTTAAATGTGCCACTTGTAATTCATTCTTTACAATTAGTATTCTTTTAACCACATATAATTATTATGTTTGGTATGCAGTATTTAAATGGTGCAATATGTTGTGTGGGAGTATTAAAATGTTTTGAGCTTTGCAATACTGTGCAAAATGCCAGACCATATACACCTGTCAGTATGTTGTTGCCGACTCTCTTTGAACAGTATGTGGGTACTGTAATGTCCTACTACAGCATACAAGCTTTTTGAGAAAGGTCCTACCAGTTTTTATCCTCAGGTACTAGAAACGTCCACCATTTTCATTAAGTTTTAAAGTAGAAGGGACCTTCTGATAGAGTAAGTGGGCAGCCCTACATTATAATTTATAGTCTGGCTTTTGATCTTTGAGACCTCATTTGAGAGAGGGCAGGTACTGTCCTCAGCGTAGACAGGTACTAGTGCCCGAGTCCTGGATTCTAATAAAACCTCCCTTGTTATACTGCATGTCCAGCTGCAGTGTGAAACCATGACCTCCAACAAAGTGGTCTGATACTTGCCTGAGTCAACTGTTTTGGTGGCTCATCATCCATTTTTAGGCTGAAGTGTTTCTTTTCTGTTGATAATCTTTGATAGCTACTGTCATTGATTTGTACTCACAAGATTGACCTTATAATGATTGTTGATAAATCCATGAATTGGTGCTCTCTTGCCCCCATAGTCAGTTAATAATTATTATTATATTGATCACTCTCTTCACAGGAATGTCCCCCTCACAAACAACATCCCCTTTAGCTGGCCAAAGTGACCATGATGCCAGTACTACTAAAGAGAGAGGAGATCACCACAGTCCAGGAGTGATTGCTATTCGGACCCCACCAGTTCCAAATATTACACCACTTGATCCAGATCACAGAAATCCTCGACCAGGAAGTAAGGAAAATTAGCTAAATGTGGCATAAATATAAAATATGGGGATCATTAGTTGCATAATCGTTGAGAAGCAAAAGTGCTTTTATTAACTAACTTACAAGTGGAGGCCTTGTGCTGCCCTGAATTGTGCAGTTGCTCTGCTAATATACCATGAACACTGAATAAAAGTGTTTGAGGCATTTTTGTTGAAGTATTGAATAAAATAATTTTGGATGTGTGGTCAAACATGAGTCACAAGCTATATGTATGGGTTAAGTCAAATGCTTGACTTTCCAGGACAATCAACAAAAAAATCATTTAAAAAACCTCAAGTGTTTCTATGTACCTTTTTTGTACATTATATCATGCAATCACATTCTTTTCATTAAATTACGAAGTTTTAATGTTCTTTTTTGTACATTATATCATGCGATCACATTCTTTTCATTAAATATGAATTGTAACGCATGTACTGGTTGTGTCTGTCATTTGCAATGTACATTGATGTACATTAAATTGCCTGATTATAGCTCCAGACACAAAATTAGGTAAAAATCTTTTGATCAGATACCATGGAACAAATAAGAAAATGGTGTAATGAAGAGCACATATCGTGACATGTACTTATGTGTTGACAAAAAATAATGAAGTGAGAGATATGATTATTCAGTGATACATTGCCATACAAATTAATTCAGTTTGGCTTTATAGCTCTTTAATTAATAATCTTGTTGTAACATTTTTTGCTATTTAGTTTAGATACTTACAGTGAAAAGCTTAATATTCAAGTAGACCATCAGTAACTATCAATTTAATATGAATGAGAGAATTATTGTATACATCTTTTAACTTTATTCTGAAGGTGAACAAAGTCGTGACTCCAATAGGGGCCCTTTACAGAGAACAGAAGCTAGCCATCCCCTTATTGGTCATGAGGTGATGCCAGGTGTTTTCTCGTCAGTGCCTAGAGGTACAGTGGGACTTTTTTGTAACAAAACAAATTTCAGGAGTATTCATTTTCACTCTTGAGACAAGTTCCAGTTGATGAATAATACTAATAATAATTATTATTATTTTTGGCAAAAAAAGAATATTAAAATAAAGTACAATTACATAAAATCATCGCCCATGACATGCAGATGTACATGGAACAAGGTGTGAGGTTTTTTAAGAGCTTTGAGGTTTAAGGATGTTAAATTAGTTTTTCTTGTGGGGTGATGAAAAAGTGTGCTGTATAGTAATTTTATTCCCTCTGTTTGGAAAGTAAGCTATTTGAATAATGAGCCTTGCACTTTTTAGCCTTGTTTATTTTAATTTAGGCCACTGCCACCTGTCTTCATGTATAACTGCCTTTCCTTTGTAATAGCATCCGTGCCAATGCTGGAATCATGCAATATGTTATACATTTAGCCTATACTTGTTGTTTTCTTGATTATTGAAGCCACTTGGTAAGCTTACAAAAAATACATTTTGTTATAAGTTATTCTCACAATGCTGATCCTACAATGTGTAACATAATGAATTATTTGTACAAGAAGAAAAATGGTTTTAAGGCTTTTCTGGGTTAAATTTCAAAGGAAATTTCCAAGGTTTTACAAACTGTAAATAATTGAAAGTTTCCTTGCAAATCTAGCACTGATTTCATGTTTGTACCTTTTGCATTCCTCGTGTGGGATTTTCAGTTGCTTAGCATTAAAGCAACAAAAAGATGGAATCATACAAATCCCCAAACACTGTCATAGCTTATGCATTTCGTTGTGCTTGAATAATTCATAAGATCACCAAGTTGTGGCTGATTCTTTTCAGGCGTTCTAAAGGTGATTGAGTAGTGTATAAGTCCTGCTTTCCTTTTTGTTTTGTTGGGGCAATGGGAAAAATGTGCATGTCTTTAAAGTATAGTTACGTTGCTGCTTCTTGTGTAGAATTTAAACAGCATTAATTTTATTCATGTTTGGTGGGGGGCTATTCATAATTTCACAACTTACACAGGGATTTGAAGGAGTTAAAACCATTAACCAGTTTGATGCGGGCTGTATTTTGGTTCACAGGTTTCAAAGCTATCCTCAAAATTGACATTGTGGCATATTTTGTTGAAGGGCTTATAGAATTTAAATGATAGATTTCTATATCTTTATTTCTTATTATCACATAAAACCCAAATGCATTTTTATTTGCTCTGAATAGCAGGTCATTGACAATGATGCTTCTTATCAATATTCCTTTGAAACACTTGTATACATTAGGATATGTTTTACTTCTGTTGGAAAATTAACTTGATGTCGTTTCAGTGTCAATATTAATTTGAATGATCAAAAGCGAGTTGGCTAATATCCAAACAAATATCTGTCGGGAGTCAATTTAGATTGGCTTAATATGTTTATCTAATGCTATACATGTATGTAGATTTTATGCTTCTTAAACGATAAAAATTAATGCAGCATTTTGCATCTCAGAGATACATGTACATCAATACAATTCTCATGAAACAGAAAAGCAAAATGATTTTTTTTGTCTTGAAATAATAAATAACCATCACTGTGTGTTATTTTGTAAGTGAGAGATGTAATTTGAGTTATTTTTTTCATGGCATGCTGTAGGTATCATATGGCAAATTTCTGCACAGAAATCATTACTTGTATGGTCCACAAATTTGTATTAAAGTACCCCTGTGACCAAACATGAAGACTTGAAGACATGAAGACTTGATTTCAAAAAGACACCTGTTAATTTCAACTGGAATTTTCCTATTTAATGGTCCACCATTACTAACTTTAAGTTCTTGAGAGAGTTAGATCCAGGAGAAAATGACGTCAAAGACTCACTAGTGTAAGAATGCAATGAATGTATATGCCGCAGAATTAATTAATATGCAGGACAGGAGTTTTGGGCTTTCAGACTTGAAAACTTGTGTTTTCCACATAATTATGATAAGCTGTATTCACATGATGAAATTTAAGCCAGTGGGCCTTTGGCGTCATTTTCCCCTGGATTAAACGCTCTGAGGTCCAACAGCTTTTAAGTCAATCATGAGTAATGGCGGACCATGAAATCCAAAACTTACACTTGGATAAAAATCAAAGCTCCAAATTTTGCCAGTCAGGTGTTAAGCAAACACACTTGCAAAAGCTGAAGGAAAAAAGGAAGTGATTTTTTTTTATCACAGGGGAACTTTAAGTTAAGGTGATTCCCTTGTTTTGCACTGCGCAGCTCATACTGCGCATAACATTGCGACTTCGAAGATGGCAGCGTTTCACGCCGGCCATCTGAAGAGAGGCAACAAAGGCCACTTTTGCTGTTCAAGAGCTTTTAAGTCAATCATGATAACTCTTCTTGGTTAATAATTATGAAGGTGTTGTTTAAGAACTCGCCCCAGTCCTTTCACAGAAAATGATCATTTTGAAGCTGAAATTGCCCCTTTGCCATCCATTTATCATTGTGTTGCGAAGAAACAAGCACGGTATCGCTCCATTTTTAATGGTTTTATTTACTCGTAATAGGTACGCGGAAAACATATTTTAAGGAGAAAACTTGTTGGATAGTAGAAGTTGTAGTATTTACATGTAAATCACATGAAACTGCATTTGGAATCTGACACTGAGTGCAAGGTGATGACTGTATCGGTCCAATTTGCTTACATTTCTTTGCAAGATTGAGCAATTCAAAATCACTTTACTTTAAAGATGATAGCCCAGAAAAACAAATAGGTTCAAGTTTTTAGTAAATTAAATATAGGAATTTAGATAAACCTAGGTGTATATAATAATGTAACATTTGAACAGAAGTGTGATTTACAGGAGCAAACATGTGACCATTTCCTGCCTTACTGGTACATTACACTCTTGCTTAAATAATTATCCTCCCCTTTCCTTTTAATAATTCTTTACCATGATAATTAATTTGTACAGAATTTTACAAGAATAGTCTTAAATAGACTTGTTAACCCATTGACTGGCTTTAGACAGAGTAAAGTCTATTAATTAAGTGTCACTCCTAGGATTCAATGAGTAAAAAGGGAATCAGAAGTTACAGTAAGTCGCTTGAAACCTTGAGGGCCAACGTGGCCAAAGCTTATCTGTGTTTCAACAGTATGAAGGCATTGAAAGTATTTCTAGGCTCCCTTGGGGGATACCATTCCTTCGCTGAAATATCTCCAGCATTACCGGTGCCGCTATGTAGCAATAGGTGGTTTTCATAGTGGCATCATCAAATCAAAATTGTGAGGTACTCATCTGGATATTTCCTATACGAGGTTGAAGATGACCCAGAAATAAATCTTTACAAGTTACCGGTTCCGTAACGTTTTGGAAATGCAGCATTCAAATGAAGGCTGTTTTGATTGAAAAAAAGTGTATCATTATGATTCTCTGCAGTTTAAATGTTTCAAGTACCAGTATATTAAGAGAAGTGTTTATACTCATGTATACAATCTCGCCAGTGAAAAGTAAGCACTTTCATGGCAACGTGAACTCCAGATGTGCTTATTGATTTCTGGCTGCCATATTGGTTTACCACGGTGGTCGATCAACTTGTCGGCTCCATACAAAACTCTATAAAGTTGGATGACATGCTTCGGCAAATAACTCAGGTTGAGGTTGTTCATGGATTGGTCTTCTACAACATTTCATGGCATGACTGTGAAAATGATGTATGAAGGTGGTTTACTTTACTACAGTTTTCTGAAGAAAAAAAGATCCATATTTTGAAAAGCATCAAGGCCTTTTTCTCAAAACCTAGCTGTACGATCAGGGTTAAAATCTTGGAAATTAGTAAACAATATGAAGACGAAACCATCAGCATTTTTTCAAAAAGATCTATCAGACAGTTTTTCAGTTATCATCAAAATAGACAAAAATCAATGTTTTTGCCATTTGCAAAAAACCTGTCTGACAGATTTAACTATTTATTTCAATACATGATTATTTTTTCTCTCTAAGGAAATCCTAAAATTTGAAGGCAGGGTTGTACATGTATGGCACGTTTTGGATAAAAATGACCTTTGAAATGTCAAGTTTCAAGTCCCCCCTCCAGGAGCTTGGTCACTTTATTTTGCATTTTCCCCTGATCTGCATTTATTAAGTAAAGTTACATTTCACATCAGTTGCAGTGACTAACACTTCAGAAGAGACATCCTGTTGCTTTAATTTCACAGATTTCAAAATCTTGATCTTTTCTTCAGAAAATTGTAGTAAGCCATGCTTACTATTTAGCTCACAATTTAGCAGTGTGGATCCCAACAAGTCAGGGCTGTCACTTTAGGGCATGACTCCTGGCTAGTTTTGGAGACCCCCCCTAGCTGCTCTCCAGTCAGTTCCTCATATAGTAAATTAATTTACCTGAAAACTCACATCACCAGCATTCAAAGAACTTAGCTGATTCACCTTGTACCAGAAATGCTGAAACAGTAAAGGTTTACCACAGAGGTTAATATTTCTTCATAATTTTACATGTAGAATTTTATTTTACTGTAAAAGTATTTCTTGGCATCAAATTATACCATTACGATTAGAGATCTGAAATGGATGTTTTGTTTTGCTATTCAGAGGTTCCGATGCTGTCAGAACACTACCCTTCAGAACCAGCTCATGCCCCTGTGGCATTCTACCCAGCAGCGTATGGTGCTAAGCCAGACTTGCCGCTATATTTACCTCGTGGTGGCCATCCTACAGGACCTCCTCCTCTTCTGGCCTCCAAGAGAGATGGCCCGGACTCCCATATGTTACCAGCATTCTACCCAACACCTTACCCTCCTCCAGTAAGGTCATCATTAAATTTAGTGTGTGTGAAACTCAGATTCAATGCAGGATCTCAGAAAATATCTAGTAACTGAACAGAGTACTGTGATTCAGATACAAAAAGTTAATGTCTGGTATTACCTAAATTTAAATTCTATTCAATTTTGAAAACATCAGGTTTTCCTTGGTTAGAAAATTTTCAAACTAGTATGTTTTAACTTACTCTTGTCTTATAGACATTACCATAATCTGAAATAAACAAAAGTAAAAAAAAAACAAACAAACTGGTTTAACTACAACGTTGCTTTAAGTGATATGCACAACAATGCAATGATCTTTAAGTCTCAAAAATGCTAAATTATTAAAGTCAAACTTAAATGAAACCAGAAGAGAGCAGTGATTTAGGCCTTCATCTACTCAAGCTTTGTATGACTGAAAATAAAGTAACTGCATGTGCAAAGTGGCAATTGATAATTTTGTTTGTGGTAGGTAATGGAGCCTCCTGATATGCATTTTAGTACCTGGAGACAGCAACGGGCTGCAGAACATTTACGACAGCAGCATGAGCGACACTCCATGCTGCCTGATGGTACAATTGTGGTGGAGCCATTTGAATTTCCGGTAGGACATGTGAGTGATGCTGCTCGTCAGTTGCCACCAGGGGGCATTGAAAACTTTCTGAGGAAGAATTCTCCTCATTTGAGGTCGGCTGATAACTCAGAGTCACGGGAAACAAGAAAACAGGTTTGTAAAACAAAAAAATGTGTTTTGTGAAAGCAAAATTAATATTAAAACCTGACATGTATCTTGACATATTCTAGTTATAAGTGCTCCAGAAAAAACATGTATCTTTTTCTCATAGAGAATTACTGTAAGCAGGTCTCAACTTAACCTCACTACATTGCATGTCACTCTTGATAATTTTTTTCATGAACCTTGGGACAACTAGGAAACAAGGGAGTCTGTCAAAATGGATAAAGAAACAGAGCTTGTTCCCAAAGAGCAAAAACGAAGTTCCGTCGAGGGACCACCACACCGTGGCATCAACCAGGAGCACAAACAAGGCTCTTGTCCAGTTCATGGACATGGTACAACCCCCGGGCTGCCACCAACGTCCAGCTCATCTGAGCCACCTGGAAGCCAAGGTGCTCATTCCCGAGCAGATACTGCCATGATATCTAACATAGCAAGACCAGGAGAATACAAAAGGATGTTTCTTCCAGCTCATGAAGTACCAATGATTCATCCTTACTTAGTCCACCCTCCCAGAGATGCCCCTTACCCTATCCATCCTCTGGACGAGAGACATGCTGAGTTTGTGAGGGAGCGAGAGAGACAGGTTTGTAATCAGGTTTGTGATTTATACTCTAATAATATTACAGTAATTCTATTTAGCCAAGCCTAGAAGTAGAACCCCCAGGTTATTTATTCTTACAACAAGATGTTAGCCTTGTTTTAGGCGTCAATTGACCATAATAGTATGGTTTTGCAATATGCCATGTTAGGCATATTGATTATTATTATTATTATTATTATTATTATTGGGCAACTTCATCGTGCATACCTGCCTACGAGCAATACCGCTAGCCATGATTACCATGAGAAAAGCAACTCATTGGTTCCCATGAGTATGGTGCTCTGCTTTGCTGTTTTCAACTGCAGATTCTAAACGTGTCGGTTACATAAGATTGTGCAGTCCCTTTATCTCTCTTGCTTGTGTGACCAAAGCGGTTGGTTCGACGAACTCAGAAGGGACTGCGAGCAGTCTTTTAATGTTCTGTCTCCTCAAATAATAATAATAATAATAATAATAATAATAATAATTATCATCGTCATCATCATCATTATTATTATTATTACTTTTATTTAAGTGTCAAGTGCATTTTTTAGCACAGATAGCAAATCATAGGTTCATTTTTGAGGAGAGGGGAAACCCAGAGTACATGGAGAAAAACCTTTTGAAGGAGAGTAGAGAACCAACAAACTCAACCCTCATAGGGCCGATTTACACGATACGATTTTGTCGCATGGGTCAAGCTCAAGACAGGCCTACGACATGACTTACGATTGTCGCAGCGTTTTAAAACGTGTTTTAAAATGCTACGACATTTTTTCTGACGTACACAACAATCGTAAATCATGTCGTGGGCTTGTCGTAAGCTGTTCGACGCCAAGTCTGGGAATCGAAGCTTGGTCACATTGGTGGGAGGCAAGTTCATTGCCCCGTGTTCTATGACTGTTATCATCTAAAATTTTTCTATAATTTTACTCTAGTTAAAAAGAAGAAGAAAACTTGAGATATGAACTTGAAACTTGATTTACGTTATTTAATTCTCTTTCAGGAGTTTTTATTACATGAGCGCCTAATGTTTGAACAAAAAGGCCTTCGTACAGCGGGAGAAGACTGGCAGCGACATCACTTGCAGCAGGATAAACCCGCAGGACTTGGTGTTTTGCATTATCCTCAGCCAGTTCATCAACAAGGCCCTCTTGAATCCAGCAAAGTATGCATAATGATTTTGATTTTGTTTTTCTGCATGGGAATTCAACCTTGACCTGCAAATTAGTGGTACAAACATTAATTAATGTGTATATTTGTGCTCTTGCTCTTCCTTATCTTATTTCAGTCTAATGGCAGAAATTTTTGAAAATTTGCCATAATAAATTTTTCGAAACATTGAGTGTATCAATAACACAGACAAGCATGAGACGACTGTTCTTTATAACCTATTTATACATTTATCATTGACCCGTCAGAAAGTTAATGGTTTGACTTCTGTTGCAAGCTCTTAAATTTTTTGTTTTAGATACCACTGATGCATAAGTAATTATCGTTTTCACCTTTGTACTGGTCTGATTTCATATCATTTCACTTACAGTGCTTGTTTTGACTGTTTGTTCCTTTTTGCCAGAGTCCCCACTCTATAGATCGTCACAAAGGTGAGCCATCCTTAGCTCGTTTGATGCCAGGCAGGGAGGCTGGTCATCGCTATCGAGGATTTCCATATCATTCATTCCACCATCCTCCTTCAGAAGGAAAGGGATTTAGTGATCATTTTGAACCTGACTTTCGACATCCTCATAGTGAAAATATGAGGAGGTCAGCTGGTGGAGCATCAGAGCGGCTGGGTGTGCCATACTTGGAACCAAAGACCTTTGGCCACAAGGGTTTCCAGCATAGTGCAGCAAGGATAGATTCTGGTAAAGTTGATGAGGAGAGGGAGTGGCAGCAAAGAGATCGAAATGCAATCGTCAACGGGGATTACCACCAAGGTCTGAAATTTTCACTTGTGCAAAGGGCCTGAGCAATTTTATCAAATTTTGATTTTAAATCAAAATGATCAAAATTAATGCACCGCTTGAGGCATTGCAAACAAGCTTTCATTTCAGCCTATGTGTGAATCAAAGCCCCGTAGGTGCAGTTGTGCAGCACAAGTTGTATTAACTTCTGAGCTATAAAGCCATCAATGATTTTTCCAAGTTCACATTAAATCATTCTGTTAAACTGTTAATGTATGGTAAGTTCAAATTCTGTCATATTGTAGTCAAATGAATAATAGTTTGAAAGTTACATTTACAGACATTTCTAAAATGACTGCCCTGGCATATCAGAGAGCCTTTAGAACTGTTTCGTATCCTTGCTCATTTAATTAATTTTGTAATATTAGAGGCTATGATTCATGTATGGCTGTTGGTTACTTGAATTCATACATACCGGTAGTTTACCCATCATCTTAAATTAGTGATGTTGTTTTTTCTTCCAGACAAGCAAAGAACAATGTCTTCTGAGAGGTCATCACCTAGTCTTGCAAAAAGAATTAAAATTGAAAGATGCCCTGAAGAAGCTTCCGTGAAGCAAATAAATAAAATAAGACATGATCCATCCAAGCTTGTATTCCTTGAGGGTCTAGGACTTGTCACTGCAGATAGGAAGAAAGGTAATGATCATGTACACATAGCCTCTATAAAGTGTATTTTCTACAATAAACATGTACAGTTTGTAAAATTTTGTGGAAAACTGCCCAGACTGCAGTACTGCCAAGATGGCTGTCATACAGTTTGCAATGAATACTTCATCTTAACACATAAACTTTCTTTCCAATAGACCTTAATTAACTAAAAGGCCAAGTTCTAAGAGCAAACGAAGTGCAGTAACATTGATTATCATGAGACAGACTGATAAATAGATTCTAGGAAAATAATGTGTTATGCCTGAAGTCCTTAACTTAATATAATTTACAAATATATATATTTTATTTTATTTATTTCTTGTTTTTGGCAGAAATAAGCCAGAGAGGACCAACCTTAAAGAGAAAGTTCAGTGATGACCAAAGGGTTGAGAATTGTGTGGAGTCTACAAACAATTTGGTGACTGATGAGAATTGCATTGGTGATCATAAAAATGATGATAGTGACCTTTCTGCAGAGGCTCAGTTTGCTTGCCCAGAGGTTAGTGTCTTAACGTTAAGGTATTAATTTTCTTGATTTTGAAGGAAAGTTGACATCAATCAGTCATAAAAAAAGATATTAGATTTTCATAAAAAAACACTATATAATGAAGCAAGTGATTTGGCCAAGTTTAGCAACTATGAGGTGTTTGGATAAAGGATGGAGATTTTGATTGTGATTTTATTTCTTAAAGTAATGTGTATTTTAAGTGAAATTTGACTTGAAAGATGTAAAATCTTCTGCTACATGTGAGTAAGGTCACATGTCTAAACACTGACCAGTACATTAAGATCATAAGAAGATAACGTGAAAGATAAGAAGGACAGAACCTGCCTGTCTATGCCTACCGAAAGCAGGGAGCAGTACAAAAATTTAACTGTTACAGTACTTGATAATTAATCTCCTTACCACACATGTTTATGAAAATGCCCAATAATGAGGTATCCCAGTAATGTATTGCTGTTGTGCATAAATCGGCAGAAACTTGATTTCATGGCAAAGCTAGGCCTTCTACCACCAAGTAAAAGACAAGGTAAGGCTATATGTTTGTATTTGACAAAATAAGGCCAGTGATCGATGTGGCTCTAACCAAATTCCACAGTTAGAAGAATTGATAACCCGTCAGTAGAAAATATGGACTACAGACCATGGAGTGGGTATAAAACACTGACTAAGATATACGTGTAAAATGCAGACTAGGGTATCAAATGCAGACTGAGGATTATAAACAGCACATAACCTGAAAACAATGCTCAAAATTTAATTGTGATTTACCTCACCAAAATATCTTACAGTCACAGCTCAAGCATTCCTCCCATCAGAGAAATTTTGAAAATCTAAAATTTGATTTGTTGCTACAACATTCTATCATTGTACGCTGTTTATAATCCGTAGTCCACATTTTAATACCATAGTCCATATCATAGTCAGTTCATAGTCTGTAGGTCGCGTTTTATACCCAGTGTGTAGTCCGTGGTCCATAGTCCGCAGTCCATATTTTCTATGGACCGAATTGATAACATTTTTTAACCAGTTGTGTTATGATACCATGTGAAACAACAACATTATTGCTTATCAAAAGGTACTCAATAATGTGGCATAATTGGTTACCTTTGGAGCAGGAGAGCCATCTAAGGTCTGATTTACACAGTACAATTTTTGTTGCTTACGACAATCTGAGTACATCAGAGAAAATGTTGTTGCATTTTAAAATATGTTTTAAAATGCTGCGACAGTCGTAAGTCATGTCGTAGGCCTGTCATAAGCTTGTTGCATGTGCCAAAATCACACCATGTAAATCGGCCCTAACAACACCCTATGATTTGTCACAAAGGCTAATTCAGCAACCCCCATTTTTATTGCTGGAACATGGGTGAAAGTTAAGAATCCGATCCCACCAACGCATCGGTCGACGTGTTGGCCGACGCGTTGGTGGGATTGGATTCTTAACTTTTACCGGAACATGATTAGTGGGTTAAGTTGCAACTGTAAAAATAAAAAATCTCTGTGGTGGAATCAGGGTTCCCTTCCCTCAAGGGAATTTGTTTTTATTTTGAAGAGGTTGAGGTGGTGAATAATATGTCACATCAAGAGAGGATAATAATATTATTTCAAAGAAGTTAAATGTTGTAAATAAGCAGTCTGTCATTATTTCACCCCATAGCATGGTGGAAACTTGATCCATCAAAGGCAAGCATTTCCTTTGTTCAATTCAGTCCTGTTATTAAAAATGTCTTTTTCAGAACTCGAACAATCTTATGAAATGAAAAGAAATGAAAGAAAGAACAGGAAAAGCAGAGGTAGACCTCCAAAGCGAGCAAGGAGGGATAAAGAGGTTGGTGAAGTTAATAGTCAGTGCTTGTAGAAGATCATTTGCTGAAAATCATCTCTTTTAAAACACGAAGATCCTGTTGAGTCTTTTGTGGTAAAACCCCTTGCAATAAGCCTTCAGGATCTTCTTGTGGGATTGTGCAAAAAAGTAGTTAGTGTTTAAACCCAAAATTATAAGCCAATGCAAGATACATGCATGAAGGGAAAGCAGGTCTAGAGAGGCAAGTGTAAAGAACCCCTTAGGGCTGAAAGGGTTGACAACATCTAAGTCCACTTAAACCCTAAACGCTTTGCCTCCACACTTCTAGATTTTACTCACTGTAGTGCCAGACAAGTTTACTTGTCAATTGGGAACCCATCCTGGGGAAAGGGTTAACTATTCTTTGTGATTCTTGCTGTCAGAATCCTGACACGAAGATTGTCTCAGAAAGGTTTTTACTAGAGTTTTCACAACACAATACTGCGACAAAGTGCAAACATTATTGGCCCTTACCATGCTCTGAGCTTGCTGACAAAAATTGCAAGTTTTATATGTTGACCTTGATTTTATTCCTCTTCAGAATGATAGAGATTCTGACAATAGTCAGGGATCCCTGGAGCGTGAAGGAATAACTGGACCAATAACACGACAAAAACAGCAACTTTTACAGGAACAAGAAAAGAAGGAAAACAGAATCAAGGATACCGAGAAAACCCATTTGGTTTCCATAAAAACTGAGGAAGGAGAGAAAAGGACGTCCTCTTATCCCTTTCATAACAGAATCTTTCGCCGCAGCAGTAATGAAAGATATCAACAAAGCTCTGACATGGGTGCAACTACTAATCACCTTCCGCCTCGTCTAACACTCCAGTCATTAACTAATATGGAAGATCCCTTTAGTAACATAAGTGCGTCAGAATTTCGGCCACCATATTTACGACATACTGGGCTCTTATCAGTTTCACATGAGCATGGAACCATTGTGCCCCATGCAAGACAAGACCATCGAACTCAACCAATAAGGCCTGAGCCTCTTCGAAGTACAGGAATTTCGCTTAGTGAAAAAGAAACAAGGGACTACCTTTCACAATGCTCGTCAGGTATACAAGGGCATTCATTTGGACCATTGCCCTTAGTGGAAAAGGGGGGAAGTAGAAACAAACAAGTGGTATCTCCAATTATCAAGGTAAGTATTCTTGTCAGACAGATGATGTAAGGGAACTGGTCAAAACTACTATACTTGAACAGGACCCACCTTTGGGGTAGGGGGGTTCTCAAAGACACCACCTATCTTCGAACTTATCACGTGAACATTACCGACAACATTTTATTGCCTTTTAAATTTGAGTTGACACAGAAATATTCAGCTAGCAAGAGTCGGCATTACTAGACAAACAAGAAAAGTGAGGTTTGAATCTCACTGTAATTTTGTACTGCTGGATAGAGGGGTGGCCATGCAATATAGACACCACCTTTTGACATGAAGCAGGGCGGGTGCAGGCAGACACCACCATCTATTTTGTGGTTTGGTGGGTCCTGTTCAAGTGTAGTAGTTTGACAACTTCCCTAAGAGAAAACCACTTAAACACAGGCTTTAAAACAACTGCCATCTTCTGTTGGAATTAACCCTTTCACCCCTAACCAAAAGACATTTTTTTAAATATCATTATCAGGGTTGTCATTAAGTTTTGAAGCAGGTGTAGCACTTAAGATTTCACCCGTAACATGTAAAGAAATGGTCAAAGGCCATTTAGTAACATAAGTGCGTCAGAAGGGCGGCCACCATATTTACGACTTGGGGCATGTTCCACCAGAAAATTCTTCAAATTAGACCCTCGGAAATGCATTTTCCAGCCCTCTCTGAGGTGCAATCAATCAAAAAGTGATGAAAATAAAACAGGGCAAAAAGATAAACTTCACAATGAATAAAGCGTGTGGAAATGGTCATGCATCACAGAACCTTGAAAAATGGTCAGTGGAATCCCATTTAAATCAAGTACGGTGCATTGATAATGATTTTGTTACTAGAAATGGCGTCGGAATCCAATAACGATCGATCGGGGGTGTTCTCCAAAGGTTTTTACAGAAAATGTTTGGATTTTTACTAAAAACACGTCTTAGAATCAGGAACACATGCAACACAAGGCAGTAATTATATTTTCTTTAGAAGGTAAATGTTTACATAAATAAATTTCAATTTGTTTTGCGGGTCCTGTTCGAGTGTAGTAGTTTCATTCTGCAGCAACCATCAAACACAGGCTTTAACATTGACTGTTGGAATTAACCCTTTCATCCCTAACCAGTAGACATTTTTTTAAAATAATATCATTATTTCAATGTTAATTAGTCTCTACACGTATTAGTCTAGTCAAAGGCTCATCCAATTCCATGATTGATCAATGTTAATACTTCATGTGGACTGATCTGGTATGGTTTATTAATGTGCTGGAAGTTCGGATTTGGTTCTCAAAAGTGAACAAATGTTGCAAATAAGTTGTACACATTGTATCATATCACTCAAATCTTCATATTGAGCAGTCCCCTCTCAAAGGTGTTTGAAATAAATTAGCCTACGTAGCTGGCAGTATTATTGGTGTGGAGAATAGGGTGGGGCACTGTGAAATACAGCACCCCTCACCATTCTGAGCGCGGCATTTGCCTCTCGCGCCAACAATATCGCCAGCTGCCCAGGCTAGAGATAAATAAGCCTCGTAGGGAGCGTAATAGAGGATTTTCGGTAAATCAAACTCGGCTTTGCCTTTGTTTGAAAATGTAATTAGACCAAATCAAGCACACTTCAAATAGCTTGACTGTAGCAAAGAAATCTAAAATAATTCAAAATGAGCAGTACTGTAAAGATAACCAGACACTGCTCTTTGCATTTTTGTGTTGTCATTTTAGGATGGACAGAGCAAATCTTCACAAGAAAGGGATACATACAAGTGGTCTGGCGTAGAAGCTGTAATGCAGTCCTATTACATACATGCTGCAGGTTGGTTGATTTTACTGGTGGTAAACCGTTTGACTTGAATTAAAAAGACAATTAGAGGCAAGTAGTATCTACTTGATGACCATGTGATATCCTATTCTGAGTATCAGTGCTGCTTATAATAAATCTGATTTGAAAAGTTTGTTATGGATATTTTAAGAATGAGAATAGTAGTCAAGAATTTATAGTATTTTATATGGTTGTTGTTGTTTTTTAGAAAGGGGTGTGGAAATATGTGTACTGCAAGACAATGCTGAACTTTTGAAGTCACAAAATGTGTCCCTAAATGAAGAAGCTCAAGCTCTTAGTCTTCAAATGACAGTATGTTTTACAAAAGAATTATTAGTTGGCTATAATCATCTCATATCCAACAAGCGCAAGTGGGATTAAATAATAAATTTTGTTTTATTAAAAATGCCCACAGATTTATTACTTTTATATTGTAAAAACAAAAAAACTGTTGCATAGTTACCAATAATTATTTTGTGGAGCATGGTATAATTATCAACAGTTATTCAGAGTTGGATGTTGCGGCGAGGTAAGTATCCACTGCTACAATCTTGGACAAAATTGTTGAAAATAATGAGCTCGCTTTTTGCCCCCCCCCCCCCCCCCCTGATCAATGTTGCTACACACAACAAAGCATGTCGAACCTGGTATTATCAACATTGATCAGGGGGGGTGGGGGATGGCTGCTAGGGTGCGATATTGAGGGTGCTGCGTGTAAAGGAACCCCTGTTTTTAATATTCTCAGCTCTTTTTGTCCAAGATTGTACATTGTAGCCACCAACACTGAGGTAAATAGTTTTTTTAGTACATACGAAAACAGTAAGAAAATATAGCGCAAAAAGATGATTTTAACTCTTTCATGGCTGCAATAATTACAATGTTTTGGGGGAGCAAAAATTTTATTCCACGTGAGTTTCTCGGAGGTGATTAGCAAAGGATATTAAGAGTTTGAGTAGCCAATCAGAGCATGTCTTCAACACCATCCACTGTTTTAGTGTAATTACATTAATAGCTCATAATTATACCATGATGGCTAAGCCAATCGAAACTCTAGAATATTGCATTATCCAATGATCTGGCTTTTAATACTAATAATAATTAGCAGCCTTGTTGTTAGAAGAGTGCCTGACATGCAAGCACAAGCAACCAATGCAAACCCCACTATCATTTTGGTCATTTAAAATGTCTTTGATTAGGACAGAATTTTAAGAACAGTTTGTGTTTCTTGTGCCTATCCCTGTGAAAAGCAATTTCTAAATGGTACGGCCAGAGCTAAATTGTATTATTGGCTTTTGACACTTTTATAATAATTATTATTATTATTCATTTTGTTCCTTGACAGAACCTTGTTCAGGCAAAGAAGGAGCTTGTAGAAGAAAGGAACTCACTGAGACAAGGCCTAGATAGACTACATTTCTTCATTGAAAGCTTAAAAAGATAATATATTTGTAATATTGTACTTAATTTAAAGATTCTATATTTAAGACCAACACTTTTCATTGCATTCTTGGGGTATGATGCTCTTTCATTATGCCTAGACAAAATGGTGACCAAAAACTTATTCAATGTGAAATATGAAATTTCAGACTTAATTGTATTTTTCCGCTCAAAGAGATTTCTATTTGCAACAGTTAAGTTTGCTCATGCTTCTGCACAATTGTTTGTTAGCTAAATGTAGAGAAGAGTTCAGAAGAAGAATAGAAAAAGCAAATAAAATTTTATTTAAAATGATAACTCATATTGTGAAAATTGTGTATGTTGTAGCTGAAAATTGATGTTGTCCAGTTTAAATTTTTAAACCAGTTTAACTTGTATCAGAGGTGGGTTAAAAACACAGGTCACTTTCTACAGGTCAAGACTAAAAGTTCCTGCTCCAGTGATGAACAACTAAGCCAAAAGTTTCTGCTAGACCTGCAAAACATTTTTGTTGTGATTAGGGCTGGGAGACACTTTTGGTGTTGGTTATTTATCTGTAGCACAATGACATGTACACTCGCCTGTATTTTAGACCCACTGAGCATTAAATAAGTCACCGAAAAGGGTAGGGAGAGTTTATTGCTTGATCTTGCTCGGCAGTCAGGGATCCTTCTTCATATGAAATCATTATTTTCAAGTTTGTTTGCTTGCATTAAAATTACCAATCCCTTGCTGCTTTGGTCTTAAGCCCAAAATTTGATTGAATATTAACCCATTCACCCCTAAACCGGCCTAAACCTGTCATACTTAGTATTTTACTGTCTAATGCCAGACGATTTTACTCGTCAATGGGGAACCCCCAGGAGTCAATGGGTTAATCACTCACTGGAACACTATGTCCCATTAAGGACGGTGCCTACTATTGTTACTGCGCATCTCAAGATACTCAGGTTTCCTATTGGTGGTTCTTACCAATACAGCAATATTTACTGGGTTGCCAGTATGGCAATCCCAGTCGGAAAATGGGTGGGATTTGTTCTTTTGATTTTTCTTTTTTTTTTCCGTGTCGGGAAAAGTCTCTCCTATCACTCCCTTGCTAAGTGGTGTCTTTGTGCGTGGAGTCTTCCGTGCGTATTTTGGTACGATTTCAGGGGGTAGTAGAAAGGCGTAGATTTCTCTGGTTTGACACAGAATATTCATTCACCTGCAGTGGCGTCGAAGATTGAAACGCAAATGGCGTTGTGGAGGATCTTTAAACAAAATGTACCCTTATGGAGCTAAAGAATGGAAAGTAAATTGGATAAACAAGATAGGCGGTGAAAAAAAATCTGGAATCTTAAAAGTGACGAGTAATGGACTTCGACAACCATCTATCGCCCTTCGAGCCGTAATCAAAGTGAGCTGTAGTTCTAATATTGTACAAGTGTGGTGTTTTGTACAACACTGAAATCAAATGGAAAATTCTCTAGTAACTTATGGGTTTAACAAGGAGAAGGAATTGAACAACTTGGATCTGTGATCTCTGTTGTCTGGCTTATTTATATTTGGTTGTAATCAATTCTGCACAGTCTTCCGGTAACAATTGGAAATTTTACTAATTCTTGTTAGTCAAAAATTATTTGAAAGAAAGCTTGTTGCCCATTTTGTTCTTGATAATTCAAGTAAAGGGTTTGATAATGAACACTGGTGGGAAATTTATTTAGTTGCGTTTTTGAAACGGAGTGTGTTGGCAGCTTGTTTTGTTACAATTACGTATGGTAATTTGACACGATTGAGTTTCTTGTCCTCACGCACGTAATGAAATAGGAAGCGGTTTTTGCCTCTAATAGCAAATATGTTGTTTGTTTCAAGAAATATTTCGCTGGAAAAGGTGGCCTTTATGAATTCATCATGTGTAATATGCGAGCTTAACTGGATAGTTTTTATGGCAATAGTAAAGCATTTTCATGTCAAAATGAGGAAAGCCTCTTTCTGTTTTGTTAACTTAATTGAATAAAATATACCATGCGGCCTCGTGAGTTTGTTATTCTCGTCTGCCGTAAATCAGATTTCCACTCTCAAAATTACCTCCAGAACTTACTTTTTGCGTAGAATAAGCTTTTAGAATGATGTTTTTGTCTTCTGTGGTGATACTTGACGATTCGGGAACATTTTGTGAAAAAATATTTATAACGGGTGACACGCGCAACTTGATCGCCCGAACTTCCCCTATTATGCATAACATCCACTTGGCCTTTTGACATCCCATTGAAAAAAACTCGTAAAATATTCGCGGACCGGTCGAATTTCTCTGAAATTTGAAAGGATGATTGCTAACGAATAGAGAAAGATTTTCACAATAACTAAAAATTCCTGTGTTAAGCATGAGAATTCGACGAAGAGGTAAATGCGACTAAATTTGTTGCGTGCGTTGCTATTTTTGTGATTTGACTGTTGTGCAAATTTTGACAGAGAATATTAAATTATGAAAAAATATCTACGGATAGATCGTTAAAAAATCTTTATTTTTAGCGGTTATTTGAACATAAAAGATGCAACGCTTGACGAGAAATAATATTTTTGTTAATATTTGAAAGAAGAAAAATTTCGCGGGAATCGGGACGCGGTGAAAATGAGTTAACAAATTTGCATACGTGCGTTGAAATGTGATACGCGAGGAGACAGGAATTTTATTTCTCTGACAAATGATTTTGTCATTGTAGTGTAAAATGAAATTTATTTGGGAAGCCAACAATATTTCTTTAACTTCCTGGTTAATCCAATTTATTGCTACGACTTGCTAGTGCGAAGATTGTTTACATGAAACTCACGCTTTTTGCGAATTTTGAGTGTCATGAAATTACATCATTTGCGTGACAATATATCCCTTTACTCAAACCCAAAAACATATCCCTTTACCATCTAACCCAAAAACATTCAGATAGTAACAAACTTCATATTTATTAACCATTTCTTCTGCTTTTGTGCTTGTCAGTTCATTGTGATTTGCGATAATTCGCAAGTCTGTTTTTGTATCTCATGGATGTTCAGATTTTCAATTACATGGCCGCTCAACCTCGCGATTGTGTAAATAGTTCACCCTGAAGTCAAAATAGATACGTTCTCAGGAACCCGACAAAGAAGGCTTCCTGACCCGACAGATGAAATGTAAATATTCAGTTAAATATTACAACAAAATTAAAAAACCAAAGACGTTGTTTTACTCTGAAAACGACGAACGATTAACATGCTTTCCCGTAGTTCATTCAGTTGACACAAGGTGATCACGTGCACCTTTATGGTTGCCTAGCACGTGATCAATTTCTTCCTTTTGACAAAACATCATAAAAGTCAGAGACTGCAGAAATCTTCGTCTTTTTACGATCGATTGTCATTAATCTTTCGATGAGAATTCGATTCAGAGCTATATATAAAAACTGTTATTTTTTTCCTTTATCTGAGAAGAAACGAGTGAATTTTACTCAAGAGCGTGTTTTGTTATCTTTAAACTGAATTTATTACCAAAGCTTAAAAAACTAAAAGACCTCAAAATGGGACAGGATATTACAAAATAATTAAAGGTGTGAACGTGTGAGCCAAAGGGCCTCTGCTGGCGCGACATGTGGGTGACCCTCAAATGGTCTTAATGACCCCCCACTTGAAAAAATTAACTGGAACCCTGCAGTTCAATACCACCCAATTCAGTGCCTTCTGTTTTTGTGTAACACGTACCACAGGCAACCCAGTGTACGCTTTTATGGAGTGCCTAGTTAGATAATTAAGCTTCAATTTGGAAAAGAACGCCATACATTACTTTGTATTTTTTAAGCTTCTTACAAATATTGTTGATTGATTATGTTTGAAAAATGCGTGGTTATTCCCAATTTTCTTTTTGGATTTCAATAACACTTGTTAAGATCTGCTTTGAATTAGTAGGCACGTCCTTAGCCCTTTGACGCCCGAAATGGCCAGTGGGGAACCCCTGGGAGTCAATGGGTTAATTTCAGCATTGAATGAGGCCACAAATCTGAGATAATTTGAACGAAAACAAAAGAACAGAAGACGTTTTTGAGACATTTGATCATCATAACTTACACGTAAAGGGTATTGCAAATCTGGTTTGCAGATGTGTGCATCACATCTTTTTATTATGAGACAAGTCAATAGGTAGACCACAGTCAAAGACAACCCAAAGGCTCCTTTGTGAATGGCTTCTACCATTAATACAGCAGGCGGGGCGTGGGTGCCACCCCTACATGTACCCCAAGTGCATGCCCAACTTGCCTCCAGTATTACCGGCACTCATTTTACCAACCTCAAGTGGAGAGCTGAGTGAACTTTGGAGCGCATGTGCTGAGATCCAAACCCGGAGAGCTAGGATGCAGTCTGCAAGCAATATCCATTACATGACACGCACCCCAAATTGTTATAAATACCGCTTTTATTTTAAATACCACTACTCACTATTAAGACCATTTTTGCAAGTAGAAAAAGCTGTGCATTTCTGAATAGAAAAGATATTCCCTCAAAGAGATCTCAGTTTATTTGGCATCTGCAGGATGGGAAGATTAGTGACACCTGCTGAGACAATTAAAGATTATTTATTTCAAAGTGGAAAGATAAGCTGCCACGCACAGGAATAGTGTAATTAGTTGCTATTGCTGTAATATCTCAGTATCTGACAACAATGAGGTAAACTACACAAAATCCAACTGTTCATGGACCTTTTGTGATCATGCGTTACTCGGATTTTCAGCAACATGACACCTCAAATTGTGCATGTGATCAAGGGCTTGTGTGAGAAAAGGACGAATCATGTTTATTTCCATCAGTGATAGATCATCAAGCTGCAATGAAGACAAAAAAATGATAAATTTTAGTATTATGGTGGTGGGAAGATAAAATGTCTTTCTACATAAATGGGTTTCTCAGTGTGGCTATTTCATTTCATGTACATGAAAGACATTTTTTGTAAGAATGATTTATTGCAACAACAGAACATTGAAAGATTACAGATACTCAAAATAGCAATGAAGTTATTTAAAGGGTTTCATCAACTTTTTCCATAAGCAGCAGGCAGTGGTGAAATAGGTGGCTGTGATCACAGTGCGAACCCAAACATGAGAGCATTTTGGCAGGAGGTCCTATAGGCAGTGGTAGACTGCCAGGAAACTGGGTTTTATTGAAAACCCCATTTACATGTACGTTGTAGTTCTCACTGACCAGTGGAAGGAAGTAAAGGAGGATTTTCTCAAATCAGCCCTAAGAACCTTGAAGTTAACTGACCCGAGCGTAGACTTCTTGCTGGCTGACCATGATGTCAATAGATTTTCGTAGCTTAGCTATCCTCAAGTCCCAGATATCTTTTACCAATGTGCGTACCTCATCTGCATGGGGAATGTCATCAGCTGCACTACAAAAATGCACAAGATTGAATATATAAATCATGTGTAATTAAATATTACTTTTGTGTTAGTGCATCTTCGACTTGAGCAACAAAATTAATAAGACTTGAAAACCTTACTGCTAAATGTACCTGCTGAGTAGAAGAGAAGCAATCTCCATGTAGTGTTTGGAAGGCATTTTTGTAAAATATTCTGCTTCTTTCTCTTTCTCTTTCAGTTCCTGTAGTTTTTCTATAACGTAAGCATTGTTAATGAATGGCAGCTTTGTTGCCATTTGGGTATTCTGTCCCATTCAAAATGACATTTTCATGTTATCACTATAACATTGTTAATGGGGGGGGGGGGGGGGGGGGGACATTGACACCTCAAACACCCTAGGATGCCCCCAGTTGACAAGTAAAATCGTCTGGCATCAGACAGGTGTCAAATGGATTAAGAAACAAATAATTATTATTATTATTATTATACATTGGTGTCACCAGCTCGATTTTGATTGGCTATAAGCACGAAGCTAATTCTTGCTTGCTTTGTTTCTCTTACGTCATACCTACAAACAATAGATTTTATATATGTAGAATTGACGTCATACCTACAGACAATAGTTTTATGCATGCATAAGTGACGTCACCTAACACACTCACCAGCACTTTTATCAGTTTTGTCATGGCGGAGCTCAGCTCAGGAATATGCATGATAAAACAATTATTGAATTCGGTTTTCGCATGTTAGCGATAATTATCAAGGCCTCAATTTGTGTTATCCTCTTCAGCCTTCGGCTTCAGCAGATAACACAAACTTTGGCCTTGATAATTATCGCTAACATGCTCAACCTCATCCAATAATTGTTAATTGATAGACCTGTATGATGACATCCCGGGATACCTAACAAGACCTGCAAAGAAAGACTGGGTTGTTTGGGTCACTATCACTGTCAACACAATCTAAAGGACATACTGTGCTACCATGTCCTGTGGCAGCCAACCTACGGCACAACTGAGGCAAGGCTCTTTCTTGGCTCACACACGAGAGAAATTAGTGGAGCCAATAATACAGGTATCAGCATGCATGTGCAACCATAATGACAGGGTGGTCAAGCCACCCTGATGATGATGATAGTTCCAGAAAATACAGTCATCTCTCACACATAACACAGCAAAGGTAGAAGCAACAACCTCCCTGCTCCCTGTGTTTTGGTGTGTGCCCATCATCAGTCATTCCAAAGTGATCTCCATGATTACGGTTAATTGTATTTTCATGTAAAAAGAAATTATCTTACCGACATCCATCCAGCTAGGAGCCTGAATTCTACACTTCCTTCTCTGTTTCAAAAATATTGCCACCCAAAGAGGAACGTCCGTTGGTATTGATGCATTGAAGGGCCC
>JALIRR010001975.1:27500-57500 GCA_023091755.1 Montipora sp. Colony 1 RG-2022 | reverse complement strand
AACACAATAAGCTTAACCAGGGATTTTATTCCAGATACTACGTTCACACATTGGTATGAATACCTTGCCATTCTTTGGTGTGCAGTGGCATTACATTATTGTCACAATTTGTTCCTGGTGGATTACCTACAGACATAATTTTATCACAATCTCTGACATCATTGCCAATGACTTTAGGACCCTTGACAGCAGTTACAAGAAACAACTGGCTGCTACGGCACCGCACATCTGTCCCCTGAGAGTCAAATCGCTTGATAAGGGTACCTCCTTCTCTCGAACTGCGAGAGCATCAACATCTTCACAATAACAAGAGATGGACTGTTATCACGATTAACTTCGTCAGCCTGACAGGCATAACTGGTATCAAATTGATAGGCAGCGTCAGTCGACAAAACTGCCGTTAAGATGTTTTAAGACCGGCCAAAAAGCGATTTGATTCACTGAAGCCTGGTCAACAATCATAGAGGATAGCAGACCACTCTCTGGTTGGTCTTGAGGCTGTCAAGTGCCCACAATGGAGTCACTTGCCTCGAACATGATCTAACAGAAGCTAAAAGCAGGCTACTGCAGGCTACTGCAGGCTCTGCTAACGTAGATGCAGACTCTGTCTTGAAAGTATCATCCAGATCATAAATGGCAACTTAACCTTGAGCTGTTTGATAGGCTTTGCCAGACATTTTCTCATTAAGCACTGATTTAGATACCATAGCTCTCACTGCTCAGCTACCAAGGTTTGCCTCATGGCAACCAGATCCCAGGTCTGCTGTTACGGTTTATGAGATAGAATCACGAAATTTGAGGTTATGTCGACAACGTGAGTATGCAACAGAGAATCGTTCAATCTCTATTTTCAGTCAGAAACCGCTCGTACCAATTTACTCTTAGGATACTTCGCTCGCACTGTACGACGTAAACGAAATAGAATAATCGCGGAAGACTTCGCCGTCGCCGTCGTACTACGTAGATCTTAAGGTCCCTAATAATGACGAATACAAACGTAGCTTATAAAGTGCAAAAGAGGTTATAGATTGCAATACGGAAGTTGCTATGGAAACGAAGTGATGGAGTGATTTTGTTGAGTTTAATTTTAGTAAATAAAAAAAATTGTATGAACTTGGAAGTGCATTTCGTGATTTATGGTCACTCATGATGTTTTGAAAGTTCTCAAATTTGAGAACTGAACGCAAATAAAGAGTTACGTTTAGCTTGACTTTGAGAATAACGACAGTTGGAAGAAACATTTCTAGAGATAGTTTCTGCTATATAATAATTTTTCTGTAAAGTTAAAATGTTGCAGAGTCTTGAAAAGTATAGTAAACTCTCAAATCATTAAAGATTCATTTAAATATCTTAAAGAATAGTACAAAAAAACAATAAATAATGCATGGGATTTAGATAAAAAATGTTTTCAGGTAGGGAACAGATTAGGCCTTTCTGCGTTTTTGTGTTATATAAAGTGAAGCTAAAAAATTATCCTTTAAATAACAAGAATACCTAACGCAGATCTATATACTTTACTCGGGACAAGCAATTCCACCAACTCTTACGTAAGATGTCCCCTGTTTTCAATTTCGAGTGACAAACCCGGAGAGTTTCAGAAATACTGTAGTTAAATTTGGTATCAGAAATTGTGGCAAAGCCAAGAATGTTGTAGAATTCAGGGAAATAAAGGCTTTTTTTGCCACAGAAACTGATGAGCTCATCAAGGCCAAAGGCACAGAACACATTCTCTACCATAGGCCAGAGAAAAACTGAAAATAATCATTCTTTCTTTTTTCTCTAACCTACTCGCTTACTAAATGAATAAAATAGAACAAAATGAAATTATGGCCGTATTTTTACGCTTTGTAAAAGGCTTATGACGAATACAGATAACACGAAGATCTTGTCTTCCCAAACCGCGGTTTATGCATCCTCTGTTCTCCGAACTCACCTTTTTGCTGTGAGATGAAACCGCCTAACCAAACTTCAAGCTTAGCCTTTCACTTACCTTCTTGAAAAGAGTTTCAACGCGCAGAGCGTTTTCCGGGCTCCTCAGTATGATCAATTTAATCTGGTATTGCTATAAGATGCGCGCGCACTGTTTCAGTGAAACGCTGTAGGAAATGAATTGTGACGTATACCAACAAACTGCTGCGATACTAATGACGCTTCTAAATGGAACAAAGTCGAAATTCATCGTATAATAGAAAATTATACACTTTATGTCGACAAACAAACTCAAAGAACCTTAAATCCCTCGGCTTGCTTTTAACTCAACGCTTCGCCTGTAATATGTTCGCGTCACTTCAATTAATTACCTTGTTTTCCGAAAGCAAAGAGACAAACACCAAACGGATTTTGGAGGGAAAAGGCTGCTTATTATTTTGTTTCACACGGTTGCGGTTAATCCAGAGCTACTAACATTAATAAACTCTTTTCCAACCGCGACATCAACTGATGATTGCCAGCTGGAATTACTCATAACAAAAATCCTAGACAGTAAGCGGCTCTCCTCGCGGGCGCGGATTCAAAATGGCGGCCAGATCGAGTAAAAGAGTAAGTAAATTAAGGGACTTTACAAGGATTTAGATTTAAACGATGTCAGCACTGCAGATTTTTTAAAGACTCGTCCAGCGACAAAGACAGGCCCTTTTTATCAAGTGGAAAGGGTTCTGAGTCAGCGCAAGTTAAAAGGAAAGGTAAATTCTTTCTTTCTTTCTTTATCGTTCTCTTGATGCAATAGTTTATAATTTTCCTCCTCGTTCTCTTTATGATCTGCCGCCATATTTAATCCGTATATGTGTCCTTTGCGCTTAGGAGGTAGCCATGTTGTATAGAATTTCTGGCTATGGATTACGTAGATTTTCGGTCATTGTCCAGCTCTTGAAATATACATTGAGGGATAAATTCAAAGACAAACGCGAAGACCCTTCAAGTATGGCCCGGCATTCTTTTCCCTTGAATTGCGGTATATTAACAATGCATTGTGTTTCATAAAACAAACCTTTGACATCTTAAACATTTTTCTTTATACTAGAAACATCTTTTACATCCACTTTTTAAATGCTTGGCTATTTACACGACTCTTCAAAATTGATTAGAGCCGTATCATGACTGGAGAAACGCTATTCCACAATTACAGTAAACACCCGCATATAATTAAGAACCTAGAAAATGGTATTTACAATAGTTTTAGGCTATGTAGGTTTTTGAATTGGTTCTTATTTCCACAAAAGATATCTACTCTATGACATGGTATGACTGATTTCCTATCATGAGGACGCTGATACCTTTAGCATATTTCATAACCATAAAAAATAAGTTTTGAACAAGACTGAGTGCAATTTGTTCCAGTCAAGGCCATTTTCTAAAATAAGAACCTGTTTAATTTTTAAGCTAACTGGTTCGTACGTAAGGGGGGTCTAAAATAATATTTTTTGTCCAACAGGTTCTTAAAGTGCCCCTGTGACCAATATCAATCTCATTTTTCTTTGGATTTCAAAACTACGTTAACTAAACAACAAGCGACCTAAGTTTTAAGCCTTGATTTAAAAAAGACACCTGTTTATTTTAACTAGAATTTTCCCATTTGATGGTCCGCCATTACTAACTTTAAGATCTTGAGAGAGCTGGATCGAGAAGAAAATGACGTCAAAGGCTCACTAGTTTAAGAATGCAATGCGTGTGTACGTCGCAGAATTAAGCTAGTGACCCTTTGACGTCACTTTTCCCCGGATCCAAGCCTCTGAGGTCCAATCAGTCAGTTTGGAACCTGAGTAATGACGGACCAAAACTAATACTCAAAATAAACGGCCTTTAGATAAAAATCAAAGCTCAAAATTTTGCCAGACAGTTGTTAAGCAAACACACTTTCAAAATCTTGGGGGAAAAAGGAAGTGATTTTTTTTTTTAACACAGGGCATGAGTCCTGACAATTTTAATCCTTCGCGACACCTTTCGTGGGGGAAAGTTTCCTCGCAGAAGACTGACACGCTTTAGCAACACGTATGCGCCGAGAAGATATTGGGAGTTACTTAAGCATGTTGGCTTTTTGAGGGGAGCTCGTTATTACTGTCATTGCTGCTTTCAAAACCATGAATAATCAACTATTCACTTGGTATACTGATAACTATGCTACCGTTTTAGACGGGAGGAAGGTTATTCTGTCCTTTAGTTTTAACTTTCAAAACACAACAACGAGCTGGGTTGTATCATTCAAAGGAACCGGCTTTGAGCAGGCTTTGTGCGCGGTAAAACAAGCTGTAACAGTTACTGAACAACACTAAGTAACTTGATTAAACTAGTTCGATTTCTCAACTAGAGAATGTAAGCCTTTCGTTCTTGTTTCTGAATATAATAGTTTCTGTGCCGGTCATTTTGCCTGTGAAACGCATGATTAGAAATTGCAAACTCGGCGAAACATTAGGGCCGTTTATACGAGAGAAAATAAGCCGCGGCTTACACAAGACGCGAAAACCCCGTATAAATGGTACAAAATCTACGCTCACGGCTTTCTCAAGCCGCGGCTTATCCCGGCCTGGGAGTTTAGACTCGTATAAATAGTTCCTTTCGCGTATTATGTACACCGCGGCCAGAGTAAGCCGCGGCTTATTTTCTCTCGTACAAACTGCCCTATTATCTCCAAGTTGCTTGAACATCCTTGTAAAATTACTGTTATAGTTCTTAATCATAAAAATTACAATTTCCTCGATTGTGATTGGTTTAAAAAACTCCTATTTTCCACTAATTCACTTGCCAAGTTGTTATGGGCAGTTTGATATCAGACACTTCAATGGGCCAATCCAAACCAAAAGTGTACAGACTCCTAAATTGGGGCTTTCTTTCTTTCTTTCTTCTTCAGTTCAGAGCGACTTTAAACAATTTACGCCTCCTTTGTCAGTCTTTTAATGCAAAATTTCCCTTTTTTTTTTCATAACTTGGCTCTTCTTGTTTTCTGGGAAATTGTAATTTATGATTTGTTGGTAAGAGGACTTTGTCTCGTCGAATTCGGTCTGTAATCATACTCGTGATAAACAAATTGGACCTCCGCTGCGCAGTTGTCCGATTTTGTTATCATTCGTATGATTACAGACCGAACTGGACTCCACTCAGTCCTATCAGAAACCCATAAGGGTTGAAACGTGTAACGCGCGTTCACAGCTTCCGAATATTCAGTGTTAAGTACCATATTTGGAAACCCCTCGCTCCAGTTAATTTCGCGCGAGAACATTGGTGGTATTGCGTCACGGTGTTCTTGCGAACTGATTGGTTGAACGTTTCTCTCTTGTTTTTCCAAATATGGTACTTGACAAATTGAATATTCAGAAGCGTGTTTCCCAGCACACAAGGGGCCGTTACACGTTTCAACCCTTATGGGTTTCTTGTCCTATTTAATACCATTACTTACAAAGCTATTTACCAGAACACAAGTAAATATAAGATATCGTCATATCCCGTTATCAGCAGGATGATAAGTTTTTTTTTTACACCCTTCTGATCTATCTCCAAATCAGCCTGTTATCACCGTGACGAACAGGTCTTTTCCTCGTGAAATCGGACCAGTGTGAAGGCCTCCACCTCGGGTCTGCCTCGGATGTGAAACCGGGAATGTAGCGCGTGGAACGAGGATACATCTTCGCGTTGGTCTCGTCTTCGTGTGACCTCGCGCGGTCGTCGAGACTGTAACACAACAAGTTCTTTTGGCCACCAGACTTCGAGAGCTTTATAAAATCTGAATCACTGTCTCTGATTCGGGTTTTTGTTGGCTTTATCAAGAGATTTTTGTCATCTACGTATCCTCCGAGGCAGCTGACCTGGGAAATAGGGGGAAGTTTGGAAACTTCCTCGGGGACTGTAGACTCAGTCGGTTCCTGTCGTCCTCCCAATGAAATTTGCGAAATTGGAGGCAAAACCCCGGAGGTATAATCATTTCTCTTGCGGCTGTGAATTTGTGTTTTCAATGCGGCTGTCTGGGACATTATCTCTTTTTTCTGTTCGTCTGTTTTCTTTTGTCTTCTCCATTGTTCAAATTGCTCTGGATCCAAGCGATTCTGTGGCAGGCAATCAATCTGTGAGATGCGAGGTAATGTTGCGGTATCCATCTTGGGAAAAGTGCGCATTTAAAACACCTCATTAGTCGATATCTGATTGATATCAATGATAGCCTGACTGGTTCATTGCACGGAAGCGGTTTTCCTTTGAAAAGAAACAAAAACAAATTCGTGATAATTTGTTTCTAGACTAACCTCATTTTAAAAACTCATTTCATCCACTTCACTTTCAGTTTCTATGACAACACTTCGATCGGAAACGAAACAATAATTTTGAAATTTCCCTTCCTCGGGCATCGCAAAGTTTTGCTTTGTTTACTGTTAAGATCCCTTAATTACAGCCCGATCGTTTGTTGCTATCATTGCGGTCAAAAATTCTCTCGGAGACGTCACAGAACTCATTCTTTCTCTCTCTACTAAGTAAAGGGAAAACTCGATTGTTAATTCTCCTAAAAGTATAAAAGAGAAATATTAAATATCTACTAAACCATGCGGCAGGCATACTGGGAGCAATTATGTTCAAGATAATAGAAGATAAAGAGGACCAATTATCCGCAAAACTAAGCTCGGGGATTAAATATTCAAAAATCAGGCAACTAAGTATTATTGTTGGACAAAATCTTCAGTTTTTTTGTGATTAAAAGACGCGTTGTTATTCTTGAAAAAAATACACCGTCACGGATCGTGTGACAACGGCTTAAACTTAATCATTTCCTTCTTTTATTGCAATAATTCAGCTTTTAATCGATCAATATGGGATACGTTCCAGTGGAGTGAAGTTTCTGAGATTTGCAGTTTTCAAAAGAAGGTCGCATTTGTATTACGGTAACCGTTTATGCACGGACGAGTTTAAGGCAGAGAAACCAGAAAAGCTTTGTTAACCGTGAGACGCGTTTACATATGAATTGCAGATCGTGATCGAACCGAACGTTTTGGTCTAGAGAAGATTTACTCGCAACAATGTATTCGCACTCTAAGAATAACACAAGGAGAAATCGATTTGTGGGTAAAGTTTTTGCCGCAATGGCACCAACACCTGGAGTAGGAAAAGCCACAAAATATGTGAGTGAGTCGCCAGCGACCAAATCTTCGAATTTCATTAATAAACGAGATTCAACAACGATTGACAAGCGTGAGAAGTGACAGTATTAACCATATCACCACCAGTGAAGAGAGGACATGGTAAAAGATTCTCAATATACGTTTGCACCATTACATTAAGCGTAAGATGTAAAACATCAACTGCAAAACTTTCTTATAGACTATGCTTACCTGATCGCCTGCCCGTTAAATATCAGTGAAGAATAAATTTCATAGTTGACGGGTTCGTTGATGATCAGCGACGATCGATGCTGTCTAGCAACGCGAATCAACATAGCCACCTTTGGCCTCCATACTCACCGAAATGACGACATGGTTTGTCCTTCGAAATTACCCCGGATGAGACAAGCTGACACTCTGTTTGGATAAAAAGCAAAACAAGCCTTTTTTTGCCATACGCTTTCATCTTTAAGTAAACAAATACATTCATCTGTTTCCGCAGGAATTGGCGGCAAAAATAGTCATGTATAATTCATCCCATAATTAAAAAAACATCGAGACCGATGAATGTAGTAGCCGACATCTGTATCTCCGTATGGTCCATATTTGTCCTCATGATTTATCGACAAAAAAGGCAAATCGAAAGCCATTTTAAACCATGAAGGGGTTTCTCAAGAAACTATGCTGCTGCATATCACTGCGTATTGGGGTGCACAATGCCTGTGAGAAAGATGGCACGTGAGCTACAGCAGTTGGACGGCAACGGGCGAAAAGCCGGGACCGTGACTGAAAAATCAGAGTTCGTCGCAGGCATGATCCCGCGCCGGCGAAACACCGCTTCGATGCGCTACCCATTTGGCTACAACAACTCCAAGAAAGCTGTTAATTCCTTTTATTTTTTCATAACCTGTCACGAACACCAGAAAATATCAAGTAGGAGGTACAGGAAGTATTTATTTTCTCTTATAAAGACAATCATTTTTTCTTGTACAGTATTTTTGATACTGAATAACCAAGTTAAATGCAAACAGGCAAACAGATGAAAAAAATTAAATATGTATTTAATACTACTTATAGTTTTAACGCAAGTGTTATTCTGGTCGTTTGTGGTGCATCGATTGGATGATCATCGAGTTAATGAAACATGAAAGTGACACGACAATCGACATGGACAAATGTATCATTGATTGTGGAGAAGATATTGAAACAAGAACTGGTGCCAAAACAGCTTGACATTCCCCACCGGCGCAAGAAAAATTAGTTAAACAAATGTGTAAGCCGTGGCTTATTTTCCCTCGTATAAACGGCTCTAAAAGTGACTTTGATGACTTTGAATACCTACACACTACTAAATTGAACATTTAGTACCAGCACACCTTACCTTTGAAGGGTGTACCCTACCTTTGTAGCCTTGCCAAACTAACAGACCTTAAACTAAAAGATCTTGGGGGTTTACGTAACAGAGTGCCAGAAGATCGATGTTTGACAGACAGCTTAATTGCTGCAAAGACCACAACACGGCGTCGTTATCGATGACATGTCGGAATTCTGAAAGTGCGATTCCAAGGTCAAAAATAAATTTATTTCTTAAGGTTAATTTGCTGTATAGCTGTACATTTTTGAAAACCTAGTGGAAGCACCCAATCGGAAAACATCAGTTACTCGTTTTATTACTGACGCCTAAAAAGAGCTAAACACACATGCAGTGCACAGAAGCTAGGAGACAGAAAAAAGTTCTGGCTCACCATGGCCTTTCCCTTTAAGGTTTCGAAAGCGCATCATGACGTTAAGTTGACTATTACATGTAATTTGATATATTTTAGAATAAAAAATAGCGATATAAAAACATGACGTTTCGGCGACGACCTCTCATCATTAGAAATTTGATATATGACCAGAAAAATCCAGATTACTGTCTACTTCCATTCCAAGGATCCCTAATGTATCCTTAACACGGAATGAAACTTTATAGTCAGTATCCCCAAGCCCTAGACCTTGTTTTTCTTTTTCGCATAAGAGTTTAAACGTTTATCTACAAGGGCCAAAGGGCCCAAGTAAAATTGAAAAGGGTACGGAGCCGGTTAACAACAATCCACTACCAGAACGGAACGTAAACTAAGGTGCAAAGTCCAGATAAGCAAGGCACAAAGTCCATCAGAGCACAATCACCACACTACTGAAAAGTAGGTAACAATTAACCTTAACTGAATAATTACAAGCACACAAGTCCCTTTTCATGCTGGTTCTCCCGTCTCCCTACATTTTGACATATTTTCTCCCTCCTCCCACTATTTTTTTGGCCGTTCCTCTCCCCTCCTCCTAAAGTCGTTCCTCTCACCTCCTCCTAAAGTCGTTCCACTCCCCTCCTCCTAAAGTCCCCTCCGCGACTATAACCGCCACTACTGAGATGGAGTATCCGCGCGCAATAAATAAAATGAGTTGTCTGTCTAAATCAGGGGCGGATCCAGTATTTTTTGAAAGTGGGGGCCGAACAAGAATACTAATCAGCGCGCGTTAGCGCGGCTCAGTAGCGCCTTAGGCGCTACTTTCTAGGGGGGTCTGGGGGCATGCACCCCCAGAAAATTTTTGAAAATTTGGGTACTCTTACATGCACTCTGGTGCAATCTGGAACGTAAAGTACCAGGATTCCATATTGAATAAAATTATAAGTTATGGCTATAATGATGCATGGTTTTTGACTCTTCGCTCCAAAGTCACAAAATATATATAATCATCTATATAGGCATTAAGATTTTACGTTGTTACAGTCTCTGTAAGATAGGTTGACTGTAGACAAATATTTCGCATCCAGTCTTCTTCCTCATTTCGAAAGGATAATATTAACGCCTGTAAGTTGAAAGTTTATTCGCACAACTTTGGTCATACTATTAGCGAAAAATCACGCTTTAGCTAAAAAAATCAAAATTTCCAACAGACTGCTTACAAAATGATAAAATTATTGTATATTTTGACAAAAAAAAATCTCCGACGAACTGAAAGGGGGGGGCCCCCCCCCCCCAAATCCGCCCCTGTAAATCCCAACATGGACACCATAACCAAAGACAGGGATGTTTAAAAAAGAAATTGCACTGTTTGCTGACAGCGTCTTAATGACTGACGTATTCAGTTAACATTTTGTACACGCCTTTTTTCTCTATCAATTTTCTATCAATTTAGTGACAATTTTATACACGCGGTCGACTTTGCACTAGCCTGCGGTGCACCTTAGGGACCCTTCATTATTTATGAGAAAGGGGGGACTGGTGGGATTTGGGGTGGGGGGCACTAAAAAAAAATTGGCTTGAAAGGGGGGGCCAGCCGAAAAAAAATGAAGGAAAAGGGGGGGTTGGACGAAAAAATTAGATTAAAAATAGGATGAGAGATTTTACAAATTGAGGAAAAAATTGACCTCTTTTATTTATAACAAATATACTAAAACATTTCCAGGGTATTCAAGAAAACGTCTCAACAGCTTTTTATATATTTTATAATAACAGTGAACGTACCATAATAACAGTCTTGAATAGTAACAACTTTCTTTTCATTCATAAAAATGTTGTCAAGCGCATATTAAATAAAGACCAATAATTTGAGTCCTGTAATTGGAACTGACCTCGTTACCAAGGCTTTTTCTGAGAAATTTTTGAAGATTTCTTGTGGAGTAAAGGTAGGACAAGTTTGTTCTTTTTGTTGTGAATGGACTGCACCACCTATAGGGAGATGCCACAAACCATTTCCTGATCATGCCTGCCTTCCAAAGTACCACTACCTTCCTTATCAGCAGACCCCAAATGAGGGGCGTGATCCAGACGATTGGCAACCAAGAGTCCAGTTGAAAGAGGCGCATGCCAGTGGTAGCGTAGTTTTGTCTGACCCAGAGAGCGTAGCTAGATTTGGAGACAAATTCATTGTGCAACCAACGTTTGTGGTTGACTATCTCCAGCATCTTGAGGTCATGGAGTTCAAAAAAACAGAAGAGACTGGAGGAAAGGGCAAGGGAAAGTAGGGAGGCAAGAGAAAAGTCCTATGAAGATTATCATTGGGCTAATTTGTGTGAAGATGCCAACAAGCTAAAAAAGCTCCGTGTGCCAGAATTGAACAAATACTTAAAACATCATGGGCTATTAAAACAGCATCAGAAGAGCAACAAGAATGACAAAGTGAAGACAATTATGGGACACTTCTTGCGAATGAATACTCTCAGAACTGAACAAGCCGAAGTGGGAGGCAGGAATGAATCAGGTCAACTAAACAGCAGTGATGATGACTACAAGAGTGATGCCCCTGACTCTGAAGACGACTCAAATGATGTCGTTCTTGCTTTTATCGCCTCAGATAAGGAATACGCAGACGAGCGGCCAGCTACAACACGCTCAGGACGAGCTGTAACACGAAGAGCAGAAATTGACTTTTCATTCTTTTGAGTGATTTGTTAAAAGCAGCTTTCTAGCTTTCAGGTTTCTTTCAATAAATTATGTGAAATGTAACAAAACGAAATTTTAATGCTGCAGTAACTAGTAACACCATATGTATTTTTTATTCAAGGAGGGGGGGGGGGGGGGGGGGGGGCTTCCAAAAAATTACTCTGATGAGGGGGGGGGGGGGGGGAGAAAAATAATCGTAAATTGGGGGGGGGGGGGGGGGTCATACAATTTTCAAATTACACTCCTCCAAATTCCACCAGCCCCCCCTACCCCATAAAGTGAACGGTCGCTTAGTTATCACTCACAGCCAGCGCTATCTTTGAACTTTCCTGACTAGGTGTCATTTTACTGCTCCAGCCAAAATTAGCCAGTGCACACTTTCAAAAGACGCAGGAAGTCAGAAGGGAAGTAAATTTTTTTTCCAGCCTGCATCGGTATTCAAAGGGTCGACCACAGCAAGAAAAACTTCCGTTTCGGCAAAATTCCCAGCTAGAGTTTCTCATCCAAAGTAAAGTAAAGTGAAGTAACCATATTTAATTCAACTGACAAACCTGAGGTCGACGGTGCGCTCATTTTACTCCCCCCTCTCCATCAGTGCTCCGTTTTACTGGTATTTAAAGCTACTTAGCTACACGGAAAGGAAAGAAATCGAAACAAGGATGCGAGATCCGGGAATCGAACTCAGGACCTCCTGAGGTCGCGCACTAACCGACTGTGCCATCCTTGCTTCTTTCTTCTTTCTTCCTTGCTTCTTTCTTCTTCCATTATTCAGTAACCAGCCAGCAAATTCTTAGCCTGAGGAACTCCTTAGTCTCGTTAATAGCTAGTACATCAGTAGGTCTGTCGGCAAGTAGAACTCTCAATTAGTCGATATGAGCAGTAAGACTGTTAATATTCAAAGCGGCTACTTTGAATCCCCGTTTAGAAGGGAGGAATTCATAAATATCTAGGTTTTCAAGGTCATAATCTAACGTTTCGAGCGTTAACCCATATGGACCATTTTCAGAAATGGTGACCACCTTTACATTCTTTTGTATTCATGTTAATTAGACCTACTGCCCTCGTTTTGAAACAAATATTCTTTTGAAATTTGCTCATCGTAGCGAGGCTAAAAAGGCTTATTAGCATTAAAACAGAAGAATATTTTATTTCGCCGCCATTATGAAAGAGGTCTATTCGTTGGTACATACATGGCCTCGTTAAAGGATAGCTGAGTTTGTCTTACTGTTACGCACGGATTTTCTATACCATTTCCATGCAAGAACACTCACTCAGGGGACTAGACAATAAGAAAAACGCATTCCCAAATTCTCTTTCCTTTTTCAATTTTTCAGCCTCAATTTTTGTGCAAAAGAATCGAAAGTATATAACTCTAAGAAAAAATCTGTCTTTTTTCATTTTTTTAAAAACATTTGTCTTTGAAGTGGCATTGAATGGTCTCCAGAACGATGATGATGAAACAGTTGACGCTACTCATATGCAAATAAGTGAATGCATGGATGTTCATAATATAGCTAAAATGGAAACGGGCTTAAACTTACACTAACTTAACTATTACTATTATTTTTTGTTTAATTTGCTCTACTCACATACGTACGGGCGTGGAAGTAGCCTCGAGTTGAAGATCCAGGATTAAGCAGGGGCACCCAACGACCAATTTGTTGTAAAATGTATTATTATACCCCAGTTAATGAAAATAAATGTTATTAAGGCATTTTAAGGTGTTTTTCAGTGTTGCTGGGAAAACATTATCTGTTCCTTTTTCCCAGCAAGACACACAAGAAATTTCCCAGCCAGCTAGATAAAATTGGTTGGTTTCCCAGCCAGCTGATCAAATCTATTTCCCAGCCAGGAATTCCGCGCGCTTTCAAATCCCTCGATCCAAAACGACCGAACAAAAGCGACAAAACCGGGACAAAACAGGTTTTTTCCGCAAGCGCAATCACTCTGACCAGCCGCCGTATGTTTGTGACTACTCTGTGGGAGAGGGAAGGGTTTTTTTTTTCTTTTTTTTAGTTGTCCTCAGTCTTCAGAGTTTCTACAGCCAGGTCGGGTTGAAGTGCTAGAAAAAGTCAGTAATTCCCAGGCAAAACCTCTATCAATAACAAAATTTCCCAGCCAGCTAATCGAAACACCTGCATTTTTGCCAGCCAGCAAGATTCCGCTGGGGAACAGATAACGTGAGGAACAGATTCGTTGGGTGCCCCTGATTAAGGTTGGCCCTTTTACATTATCGCCTGGAAAGATTTTACGTCGCGTTTGCGGCCACTGATCTATATGTGATGCCTCCCTATCCTTCCGACGGGTGAATGTTGATGCGAGAGGCAAAATTTTTTTTCCATGTACGAAACAAACCAAAATAGAGGTCAGCTTCCCACATTTTGCAATATAATTAAGCGATAGAAAGGTATCTAAAAAAGATCTTCCTATTGGCTCTCTGTAAAGGAAAAAAGTGATTGTTTTGCCTTTCGGAATCAGTAAAGGCAGTTGAGATAATCCACAAAAAAAATATTGAGTTGCGCTGTTGTCGTTTAACATACTTAATCATTCTTGCGACGACCCAACACCCAAAAGTAATTCATTACTGTGCGTTCTTTTTGCCTTCCAACTAGACTGTTCGTGGGCATTATCCATGTGCCCAATATCAGCTACTAAGTCGATTACACCTGCAGTTGTGACAATTTAGACACTGAGAAACCGCACAACAATAATTGTTCTTGACGTATTGATAACAGTCTATCAAAAATCCACCTGCAAAATTAGAATAGCGTCTCTTAGCAACGCAGAGCAGTTTCGTTTTCCAAGATAGTTTAATTTATAGCCAGACCAGAAGCAATTTTGATGTGCATGGCATGGATTTTCTTCGAAGTTAATACCACTCAAAACTCGTGTAAGTTCACAAAAAGGTGAACTGTGATACATTATTGAAGAATATTATTTCCTCACCAACGTTCTTTATTCTTGAAACCCGTTTGGAGACTGAAATGTCGCAAAGGTGGCAAGTTGATAAACCAGCTTACTCGAAACAACCACGCGTGTTACCACTGAAAAGGCAGATTTCTTCACAAACTTCGCGGATAAAGTCAGCGATACTTCACGGGAAAGCCATTCCGATACAGAGCTACAGAGGATTAAATCTCATCCGGTTTGAACATGAAAACGACAAACATGGCGCAATGGTCGTGATAGCGGAAGAAGTCCCTTCTCTTAGGCGTATGGTGGATATTTCGCCAGGGATTAGAGTCAGTCAACAAGCGGGTAAATATTTTAGAGTTATTTGCTCTTACAGAACAAGCAGGGAATGTGTCAGTGATGATTGCACATAAATTACAACTGTGGGAAAGATGAGCGTAAATGGAAAGTACTGTCAAAAATGAAAAAACGACACCGCACTGACAATGGAAGGCGATATTCCTCTTTGAGAATTTACATGTTTCTTCCCCCTTCGAGATCCTTACAAGTCTTAGGCATTGAAAGTAAACCTCTACCCCTACAAAAGAATTATCTCAAAGCAGAAGTTACAATCCTTACAATGAACTTGAAATTTCTTAGAAATGCTTGGATCAGAAAAAAGGGATTTTCAGAACAGCTTATTTTCCAGGAGCCGCCATCTTGAATAATTAAGACGTATCGCCCTCGCCATATTGTTGCATTGGCAAAGCTCTCACCCATAACAGGCCATAATCATTCAAGATGGCGCGAGTGGGAAGGTGAAGATAACTATTGTAAAAATCAATAATTTCTGATAAAAGCGTTTCCTTTGAAAAATCTTCAAATAAATTTGATTGTAACCTATATGGCTATGTTTTTGTGTAAGGACAAGACCATCCCGATTTGTTTTGTTAGCAGCAATCGGCCCACCAATTGGACGCCAATTTCCGTAGCTGAGCATCGATTGATCGCTTTTTTTCGTGTCAGCAGTAATCGGGAGACCGATAATCAATCGGGGAAACCGAGTAGAAATCGAAATTTTCGATTGACCCTACCCAACCATCAACACGTTAACGTTGATTGTCAATCAAAACCTTCCTGATGGAAAATGAACTTAAGGACACACGAACATAAAATCCGCAAAAAATAAACATGTCGAAAGAACACAAATCCTGAATATGAAATTCAGACTACCTCAGTGATAGTGGGATAAATTGACTGAAACGTAAAATTGTTGCAAAATCCACGTTATCTCCATCTTTGTTAATGAGGCCCTCGGGTAGGGGGGGGGGGGGTTCCTTGTTCCCCCCTAAAAATGTGTTTGTGTTTCCTTGTTCCCGAAATTACTTCCAATCTTGTTGTCAGCTTCTTGACCCCTAAAATGGGTTTTGTTCCATTGTTCCCCAAGATGTTTGGGAAACACGTCATCCTAAATACCAATTATGATGATAGCACGTAAGGGCCGTTTCAAACGTCGAACTTTACATGTGCCGAATCTAATGCAAAGGAGCGAAAACAATAGATTTTTCTCATTTGCATTAGATTCGGCACTAATTGGGAATTGTTTAGTCTCCAAGTTAGCATGCTTGCACAGAGGCCTTAGCAATGCTTCTTTGAATGCATTATAATGCGTTCTGATGACATGTTACCAATCTTGGTAAGCGCTGGCCCTTAGACGTCGATGGTTTTCTTCAACAGTGAAGCAGGAATGCTTGGTTTTCACTCCCCTAATCAGATTCCATGCTTTTCTCCCCAAAGTAAGAAAGCTTTGCATAAGCTTGGAGGATTAGCTTTCAATGTAAACATGGCAGCCGTATTTTTGTCCAGGGAAACCAACTTATGCTCCGCGAAGTCGTCTAGATCCAGTTAACAGCGATGTGGAGAAAACGAGTGTTTGCAGAGAAAGACTAGAGAGGTATTAACCAAGGTGGTGGCAAGGCAAATGTCGCGAGATGTCTCCTGATAATAACATTCACGTGTTACGTTGTTGGACACAGGCAGCTATAGTGATCATATGGTACAAAAACCGCCTAAGTGGAGAGCAAATTACGCACTGGAACATCTAAACAAAGAAAACTTCGATTAAGTTGCTTTGTTCTAGATGTTCCAGTGCGCAATTGGCTGTTCAGTGTGGCGATTTTTGTACCCCGTGATCCCCAGCTGGAAAAGGCCCATGAAATTGATTACTTGTATGCACTTGATGGCCGATGTCTCTTTTTTTTTACATTCATTACACACCCAGGACCCGCGGGTCAAAAAGTGGATGAAATAGTGTCTTCATCGAAGCACCCTACTAAGGAAGCATTCCGTGCAATAAGATCTGAAAATCTTCACGAAGATGTAAAAACTGTAAAAAGAAAATATTTGGTTGCCGCTTTATAACCACTCTTCAACTGGAGTCCCTCTTCCACTGCAAAGTAACAAACAAGAAATGCAAATTATCCATGAAGCAAAGCGGAAGAGTTGATGTGTTTCACAGCACAATACATACATAAGGTGCGGTTACACCACACACCATGATAAATGCCATTTCCCATGGTAAATTATCCCGCGGTGCTTCTCACTTGGGTTTTAGTGTACCGTGTTAACCAGAGGTCACAAGAAGATTGCCGAGGTAAAAAGAAATGTCACGCAATTCATTGGCGGGAAATTAAATCACAACTTCATCAGTATCGTGATTGGCTCTTGTACCTCGGGCATTAAAACACCCTTTTAACTTACCACGTTAAATGTCATGAGCGTTTCGTTTGATCTTTTTGACGTAAGCGTGGAAATTTACCTTGGGAAAGGTCGGTCACACGCACTAAATGCAGTTTCCCCGTGGTAAAAGGGTCATTTACCGCCGTAAAAGTGCCCCGTGTAACCGCAACTTATATACATAATGGACCACTCCCCACAGGGGCTTTTGAGGGCCAATGAAACACAATCAACAACAGAACAACAACAACAACAACAACAACAACAGATCACAATCAACAACAGAACATGCAGAAGAGAACAAAGCTAACTGTTAAGAATCCCAACTGGCCAGAGGGAAACCAGTTGGCTATTTACAAGTGAAGCCAAGACGTTCAACCAGTGGTCAGAACGTGTCTTGAAACCCAGGATCTCTGGAATTCAAAATTTTGGACACTGATGAAGTGTCCAAAATTCTTTATAGTAATTAAGTTTTAAATTGATTGACTGTTTTGTGTCCTCTTACCTACTGTTACTCCCTGTGTCCACCGGAGTTGTGTATAAATCAGCCTTGTTTCCTGTTGACTGGAGTCTTCCAGCGAATTCTTCGTGTCGCGAAGCAGCAATTGCATTCATTTTATTGTTCCACATTGACAGTAAAGAGATAGCAGCACCTGCAATCAATCAATAAATCAATCAATCCATCAATCAGTCAATCAATAAAAAAAACAATCAAACAAGCAATCTATTAATCAATCAGTCAGTCAATCAATAAATCAATCAATCAATCAATCAATCACTCAAGCAACCAGTCAATACGCCAGACACCACCCAGTGGGTCACTCGAATAATAATTATCATCATCATCATCATCACGGAGGTCCGCGTGCCGAAGACGCACGCGCGGAGCACCATGGGTAAGAAAATATGGTAACCCATCTGTGAGACTACACCTCCACCCCTCCATGTATGCCAATGTAACCAGTATCATGTGACCATATCGTGGGATCGATTTTAGAGCTCATCGAGGTTAGCTTTTTTTAAAGTTGACCGCTGACCAAGTACTGGGTTTCGATTGGATCGCAGGCTTAAGCCAGGTTAACTTATTGTACGAATAAATAACCCGGGAGCTCCGCTTTTAGACTTGGCTAAATCTATATATTAATACCAACTTTATTCGTTCACTTCAACAAAAGGGAAGGATACCATAGGTTATCCCTATCGAGGGTATCGGCGCAAAGCCGGATGAAATTGAGTGAGAGTCGATTTTGATGAAGGAGGAAAACCGAAGTACCTGGACAAAAACCCTCGGAGTCAAATTGAGATCGAATGAAACTCAGCCCACATACGAACTCGGGGCCGAGGGTTAAACGTGGAAGGCACAGTTGATAACCGCTAAGCCACCCTGACTGCCCAAAAAGCAGACAATCAATAAATCAATTCGTAGACAAAACATCCATTACAGACAAAAAGGTCCTTTATCTCATTGGCCAAATTCTAACCTCTGCTTCCGTTCTGTTTGTTTGGCATTGCTTGACTATCGGTCCGTAGTTTTTTCTGCGCCTGTTCTGAGCTTGCCGAGCTCAGACTCCTTTTGAATAAGTGATCATTGTTTGTATCTCCGCGATTGAAGTCCGTTTTTTCTCTCTCGGTCATGCTCTGGTATCTAATAAAGCAATGAAGTCTAACAGTAAGTAAAGCCAAAGGGACTCCAGAGGATGGACTGACCGGCTGAGGTGATAACAGCAATCCAAAATTACTCATCCTGAAAGCCTGAATTTATCGCTATGATTCTTGCCAATTTTTTAAAGAAACATTGTTTTCAGGAGCACATGCAATGAGCCCTTCTAACAAACCGACAACGGAGAAAACAGAAGTAAGCTTACAATTTAAAAAGCAGATACGACGTAGTATTTTTCCGAGTCCCGAAGGGATGAGGGGAAATACGAGCGATGAGAAAAATGCCCGGACGCCGTATTGCATGTTAAACCTCTCAATAAGGGATTTACTATTCCACTATTACGCCATTTTCTAGTATTTTTGCTTCTTCCTGCGTTGACTGAGAATCTTATCGTAGTATAATAAGGCGCGTGCGAATGACGAAAACAACAAAGACGAAGCGATTTAAAGGTCCTTTACTTGACTGGATAAACAAAATGACAAGTGACAAGCGACTGATGACAAGCTAAATAAAACTCCCGTTCCGTCCGTATTTGCTCTGTTCTAAACCGGTCAAACCAGGACACTACAATGTATTACTGTCTCACATTTTTCGCGTTCTCTTGACCAAATATGGTAAAATGGCGTATAGTGGAATTAACCTATTTCATTGGACCAGTAAGGGACGCAGCTGTGTTTAGGATTAGGTGACATTGTTTCCGTTGTACATTTTTTGTGGCGTTTGTTTCTTGAACCAATAACGAGATTCGTTGTCATTCACGTTATTCCAAAATGGCCGCCATTTTAGTATTCTTTCGTTTCCATGCAAATTTGCCCTTATGGCCTCGCTTTCAAACGTAAATTCAAAAGAATATTTAACCTTGAACGAGGCCATAAGGGCCAATTTGTATGGAAACAAAAGAATACTAAAATGGCGGCCATTTTGGAATAACGTGTATAGCTGCGTTCTGTCTACACATGTCTATTAAAATGAATCCGTATGAATCAAATGCAATACGAGTATCAGATTTCATGACTGACCTGTCTATCTCCTGCCAAGAGAGGGACGCCTCAGATAGCCTTGCCTGAGATATGCCTTCATGGAAAACAAGACGCAAAACATTTAAGAGGTACTCATTAGAGGAGGAATTAAGCCCACGCAGGATTAAAGGAAACGAGGACGGAAATTATGGGAGGAGAAAAAGTAAAGAACGGAAGGAAAATTCTTTCAACTCGCATTACCCAAAAAACAGCACTTTGACAATCAATTTTAAACGATACAATTTCGAAAAGCTCGTAAACGTTTTCCAGCGCTGTGTATCTCATTCTGTCTCTTATTCTGATTGGCTCATTAAGTTGTCTGTGTTTGTTATGAGTGGTCAAAGAGATGGAGCGTGTAATTAATGTGAAAACTGCACAAATGAACTCTAGTAAAGAAAAGTTACTTACCTTCTATTTCATCAGTGGGTGTGTCTCTCCTTGGGCTACCTGTGGCACTGCTTGAGGGACTTGCTCCACGTAAACACTCTAGAACCTGACGCGAATTGAACGTTCAGAATATCCTCAAGTCCCTTCCTCTTAATAATTAACAATTACTCTACGAGGGCGCGCTGGATATGAAGTGATAGATACGCGCCTCGTTGGTTATAACATTTTGTATCCAGCAAGCCCGAGTAGAATAATGGTTTTGTTAAAAACTCCAGGATCAACAACTCTTCCATGTTTATTTTATATATCTGCCTCGGTCAATTCTGGTCCAAAAACGGCTTTTGTCGGCCATTTTTTCTCAGAGCTGCAAACATGTTAGGTACAGCAGGTATATGACTGATAGCCTATGTCCGGCGAGCCAATGAAAATGCTTGAAATCTGATATCCGTAGTTCACTTCTTAATAATTAAAATTTTCCTTCACGACATTTCCAAAACGTTACCTTTTCGTGCATCTTTGATGTTTTGCTTGCTGCTTCAAGGAAAGTTTCCAGTTCAGCCCAGACCTGGCGGTACTGCTCTTCTCTGAAAATAAATAAATAAGTAAATAATAATAATAATCAATACCTTTTCCCTTAGACAGTATTAGGCTAGTACATGTAGTTGTGATGTCGTCACCGTCCTTACGGTATACAACTTCTGCTTTGTGTTTGAAGGCGAAAGAAATATGGTTCCGACTTGAGGTGGTCTAAGACTTCGTGATCTTTCTACTTTGCGAATTAAGAGATAGTCGGTGCGTCAGGGTTCAGTGATGCTTTGTCGCGGAATGTTCAGGAAACCAGTGCGTTCCTAGGATTTGCTAGGTTTAGGTGCTTCAGTTCAAGTTTGAGGAGAAATTGAAGCTCGGACTAAAAAGTCCTTGCGTGATTTGTCCTTCCTGTAAGCGACAACAGGAGCATTAGGAAAGATGCTCGTTCACGTGCAGAGATAAATCAAGTTCGGGATTTTACATGGAATGTAGAACAGTTACCAGAGCCCCAGACTTTTCGAGTTGTGCTGGCAGCAAGTATTTCTACGACTGTGAGAAGTGAAAAGGAGACGAGACCCTAGCACTTTTCTGGACAATTTAAGCAATTGTCTCAAAAAATACAGCCACCTGAATAATTCACGTGACTCAAACGGGATTCGAACCAATGACCTCTGCGATGCTGGTACAATTCTCTACCAAAGGACCTATGAAGCCAATTAGTTGGAAGCAGGTCAATTAGTTGGGCTCTTGTGTTCCCGTGAAAGTACTAATGAGAAAAAGAATTTGTTTGTAAGAAGTGTCATTGGCAGGGCAGGTTAGTTTGTTTCATATGAAGATCGAGAAGAAAAACATTCGGAACAGAGAACAGAACTAGCAACATACTGAACCCACACTTTATGCCGTGTCCAAGAATCGAACCCGGAACACATCAAGGGAAGGCGAGTGCTCAAGGAGCCCACACAGTTGCCCCAAACCTTTCAAATAACATACGCCTTTACCTTTTTGGGCCTTTTCCCCTGATACCTGTCATAGAAACAGGAAGCGGATCACTTCTGCTTTCCATGGCCTGTAATCTGTAGATCGCCTGACGCAACAAACCAAAGAGATAGTAATAGGCATTGAAAGCTAATTTTCAAACAAAAACCGAACTCGTACAACGTTAAGATATCGCGAAAATCAATTATGCCGAGACTCGTGAGGGTTCCACTCGGAAAACGATAGGAGACAGTTCAATTCGCGGGCTACACTTAAGACTCTCTCGCACGAAATCGGTTACCATGCATGCCCCGAAAGCTTACAGATGTTTAATATATTTGTACAGAAGCTCATGACCTTCAAGCGTTTGTCTCTGCTTCAAGGCTGGGTTTTTTTGTTTAAAAAATTCCTTTTTTTGGATGTAACGTGGCTGGTGCATTTTCCCGCGCTTGCAGCTTTGATCTTATTTTTCTCCATATTTGGGCATAACATTGGTGTCCTACACGCTTCAGGGTCGTGTGCTTCTGATTTGTAACGATCCACAATAATAAGTTCTAACTTAATGAAATGACAACGTACGTTTTTGCACTCTTTTACGTCATTCTCCGTGATGACTTCTTTCATAACCAGAAATGGGAGGGGCTCCAACAGCTGTCAAACAAAACAAACATTAATTACGACCATTTCCATTTTATGAAGCCCTCACTATCAAAGCGATATATGATTTGGGGATCGTAATGAAAGAGATGTTAGAAGTGACTGAACCCCCGGTGATTGGAATGAAGAGATCATGATGTATTTTTCCGATCGTCACTCGGGGATACTCGGAAATATCCGAGCGTTCCTTTTTGGGAGTCAAACCAGCTACGACCTTCCGATTACTAGTTCGGATGCTCTACCACTGATCTTTAGTAGACTCGTGGGAGCTACAAGCAGCACAGACAATTTTTCCGAATATCACCGAGGCGACATCGTAAAAAATACACCTCTTCATTTGATTTGGGGATTATTGCTATTTTCAATTCTACCACCTAAATTGGTTGTTTAATCAGACTCAGCAAACATGTGGCGTAATCTGTGGGTTTTGGAAATATTTCGGTATTTTCTAGTGACTCTTCAGTCTATTTCTATTCTGGTGTGCGCTTAAAGGCTGCTTTTCACCAAGGCCGCAACTAGAGAGACAAGTAACATTAACAGACGCATCGACATGTTATTAATTGGTGTCTACGTAACAAAAAATAGTTCAAATAATAAAAACGCTACTGAATTTGCGTAATACACTTGTGCTAATGCTTGCACCGTTAAATAAAGCCACCCTTAATATAATGATTTGAAAACGATTTTACTAGAGAACACGTGTTCGAAATTGGATTCAGAAAATACGATTAACAATTTTGCCCTATTCGTGTATACAATAAGCGACAAAAGGGTTGAGAAAGTGACCCCTTTTTAGGAATGTTGCACCAATTGCCCCTCTACTAGATTTGTCCATCTAGCCCCCCCCCCCCCCAATGTTTTCTTTATGTTACCAACATTGAATGGGTGTAATTGTGGTCTTTCCAGTACAGTGTCTCCACTAATTTTGTCGCTTAATGTAGTTTTAAAAAAATGCACTGAAAGCGCGAGTTGAAATCATAGTAAACGGATTCATTCGTACTTCTCACTAACCAAGAATCGCTTTTGAAGTTAAAGGCATATATGTATGCATGTGATGTGTACCTTTTGCAATAAAACCATAAGAAAAGTACGTAAATGTGAACTTGCAAAACAAGTTGCGGGCCCTTGCGGGCTACGGGTCTAATTGTTAAGTAGTCCCTTGAAAGCCAATCAGTTCTTGAATTTGAATCAAATGTGTAACTGAAACTGGAGGTTGAAGAGTACACTACGAGTAGTCCCTCCCTCGCCGCTTATTCAGTTCAAGCCATTTTTTCCTAGTGCCTGTCTTTTCCTTGCGCTTGAATAACTACGCGGCCAAAAGGGACTGTTCGTAGTCTAATTGAAGTGCCTCTAAAGGGACCACTTTTAGCATTCTATTTTCAGGATCTCTTGAACAAGTGTGATAATAAATCTACAATGGGGATTAATTTTAGGAGATTCTTTCACCAACCTGTATAAGGTTACCCAGGACAGTTTCACTGATAACCATGGGCCAGTATCTCGTACAGCGCTCCAACCTTGCAAGACCTGGCAGTGAAAGCGCAACATTTACTACCACGCAGACAAAAACTGCTGCTACACAAACCATAATATTGAAGAAAGGAAGTCAAAAACGCTACTCAGACGGCCAGAACTTATTTGAAAGTAAAATAATGTTCTTTACAAATGAGTTCAAATAAGTCCTCCTTAGTCGTGCTATGCGCTCAACTGGCCCGAGTGCCTTGTTTTGGGGCAGCGTTCGGGCTGGTGGATTTGAAATTTGAAGCGTTGGGCGCATAGTAGCTGTAATCTTTTTTTCTCATTAAAGGTATTGTAAAACTCTTTTTAGAGTTTGGAGCTTATGGACGAGGTAACGGGCTAAATGAAATAAAAACAAAACAACGTTTACGTAGGAGCTATTTTTGATTGAGGCGCATTTTTCTACTTTGACTTACAACACCATAACACTGGCATTACAGTATGAAAGGAATTTACTTCTATTGCAGAGGGTGGCTGGGACGAATCAATATTCCAAGAGATGAAGCCTATGAGTTTTGACTTTGTGAAAGGGAATTATCAAACTACCGTTTGTTATTTCCAGTTACAAGGAGCCATCACCACCATCATCATCAACATACCTCTCGCCAGAATGGCGTAGAGCCCACCAGTCGAACCCAGTGTGCTCCCCTACCCCCCACGGTCGAGGACATCTGCGGGGGCAAAGCCAGCCAGCTGGCCGTATGCAACTTTAGTAGGGTGGTTTGGAAGAAGGCGGAGGATGTGGACGAGCCAGCGAACACGGCGCTGGGCTTCAAGGCGCAGGATATTGGGTTAGCCGGTTGTGTTTCAAAGCTCCTACCTCATTGGACACATGGTCGAACCAGCGTACACCCTTAATGGATCTGAGGGCCCTGGAGTCGAAGCTGTGGAGTTTTGCTGCTAGGGACTGGGTAAGAGGCCAAGTAACCCAGAAAGAAAATTAATTAGATATGACTGTTACCTTTCTCAAGAGGTGATTTGGTTTTCTTTTTATTCCAAGAGCATGGCGAAAGTCTGTTAGCCTTCATGAACTCACCAAAATCCTGTTGATGAACAAAACAGCTTCCCATCAATACATTTCACACACCCTTTGATGAAAACAACTAAAAAAATTTTTTTCAACCCCTCCAACTTACATTAATTCTGTAATCCGTTACGCGCCCACCACATCCCTCACTTATTGATGGTGGATCTTCCATTGGAGTGCGATAATTTGCCAAACAATGGATAAAAATGTCGCCTGAGAGAAAAAATTAAAAAGTCACATGAAAATGTATAATAAGGGACAAAAATTAAAAGAATTATTTTTTTTAGAAAATTTACTCTTACCTCCGTGGCTTGCCAAAATATGTGAGACAAGTTTCCCGCCAGACTTCTTAGGTTGCTCTAACATGACTTGTCGACCTGACATTCAGATATCAGCATAAGGGGTATTCTTGTACTAATGTGGCCTTTTGGTATGGGTATTTATTATAGAAAACACTGCACACTGTACCTTGAAGTAGAAATGAGATGAGACAGGCTGTGGGTCTACTGTTAACCTGTGGCAAGAAAATTTGGTTTAGAGATCAAATTAATTTTAATAATTCAAAGATACACATTCAAACAAAGAAAAATGAATCATAATTTTGTACCTACCTCGACTGGGGTGATTCGGTAACATCCAATACATGCTTGAAGTTCTAAAACAACGATACATTGCTGGTATGTACACTTTCTTGTAGCCGTTTTTATTCTCTTCTATCAAAATATTTTGCCCAAATATTTGCCCCAATTTATGCAGCTAAATGTTTACAAAAGTGGAAATGTACACCCATAAACACAGACACTATGGATTTATTTGTTCACCATGCTAAAAACTCGTCTCAATGATTGTTTGATGGCTTACGCATTGTTGCAGTTATCCCCCACCCCTCTCCACTGACGAGCAAAATTGCCTGGCATTAGATAGGGGGGAAATCTGTGAGAGTCACACCTGTCACCCTTAGTATCCTTATTTATCACCAGAACTGCCAGCAGATTAATGAGAAACCTCCCACAGGCTGTCTGGAGCTCAGAGGCCAAGCACTCAAACCAAAAATCAGGTCTTTGGAGAGACTTCTCTGAGGAGAACTACATAATTTCAGCTTTCTAACCCAAGCCTCTGAAGAGCTAGCACCATAAAGATTTGTATTCTTCCTTTTTCTCTCTTGAACTGTCTGCTAAACACTTACATCTGTTCAGGAGTTTGCATCAGAAAAAAACAACCAGCAATGCCACACTTGTGTTCAAATGATGGTTGCCCGTCAGGCAACCCGTGATAAGAAAGCTCTAGCCCGAAACGTTGTTCCACTAGCCCTGGGCTATCAAACAACCTTTTTGTCGTGCCCTGGAACTGAATGCAGCAATTACCTGGAGCAGCTGTTGTCTTTGGTGTGCACCATTTCAGGTGAACTGTATCCTTGGAAGTTCCACTTCCTTCTTTTTTGGTGGGTAAGCTGTCATCAACACAAAACAGATCTGGAATTTATAATGCAAATGTTAGCATTAAATGTATTTCTTGAAGTGCTTGGAGCTTAAAAACTCTGGGAGAAGTTTAATTGACACCATCTACATGTATAAAAAACCCAAATTGTAAAAGAAAGGAAAAAAAATTAACAACAGCAGCGACCTACTTGCAATAGTCTGCTCCATATGCACTTCAGCAGGATGAACTATTTCCACATCATAATTAGCTGAGCTTCCAGAATGTTGCTCTTCCTTGACATGGCAAAAACCAAACTTGAGTTATTTTTCTTCAAGTCCAACATTACTTTCTCAAGGGACATCGGTTTTCTTCTCCAGTTGCTGATGTTATTTTGTACGCGCAACAAATTCAATAAAGTAAAAAGTCATTCCACAAAATTAAATCATTACCTTCATTGGAATTCCTGTAACAGTTGTTGACTTCAAGTTAAAGTGCTTCTGTGCCATAACACTGAACTTGCTGACCAACTGGGAGGCTTTATAAGAGTAAATAGTGGCCAAGAGTGATGAGGAAGTCTATAAAATAATGTTGCACATTGAACTGAGGGGATGACACCTAATCACATTGCAGAGAACACACCACAAAACCTCAGGGCATAATGGGAAACAAGTCTACCACAGCCTGTCCAGCATAAAGTGTGTGTTCAGTAAAGGCAAGTGAGCAATTGAACAAAGCCCACATTGTGACCGGGGGTGTCAGTCAATCAAAGGACAACCTGGATGCAAAAATTTAAAAATAATTATTTTAATACCTCCACTCACTTAATGAGGTGCTCATCTTTTGGAAGATATCCAACACAAAATGACTGCTACCTCCTATAAATGGGGTGCTTGGCATTTATTGCAGGGTACAAAAGCTATAAACTACTTGGGATTTTGCTCTAAATTCTGCATTAGACGATTATTTGAGGATATCTTACAGGAAGTGATTAAGAATAGTAACTAAATGAGGCACTAGTCTATGGCAGGCTACCCAGCCTGAAATAAATGGAATTTTACTCCCTTCCTTGAGGGAAATTTGCTGACTCCAAGAAGATCTGCTTGCCTTAAACAACTGTTAAAGAGCATCTAATCTGATCTTTTTTATGGTTAAATCTTTAAAGCTTTGGTAATTATGATCACACTCTTCATATTTAAGTCTAACATCCCTTTTTGATGCACCACAATAGAAGGCAAATACAAAAAACTATGGGAGTTGATAGCATGAAAAAAGTATTGGTGGATTCCCATTATACAGTATTGCATATTGCTCTACATTTTTTCCCAAGAAAATGTGCACTGAAAAGCAATAACAATGCCATTGAAGGTAGGATTCTACATGTATAAAGGAATGCCTCTCTGTATAACTCAGTCATAGTAATAGGTGCTTTGCATGGGACTCTACAATGTTTCCTTTGTACCAAGCCTACCTACTAGTCTTACATGTACATCACCTATTGTGCCAGTTTTGCTTAATTTTACAGAGTGGATACGTTCATAATGGACCCTAATTAGATGCACAAGGATTTCAATAAGTGTCACAAAAGCATCCTAGTGTTCTTCTTCCCAACGTCAACATCACTCATGTCTCAAAGCACACGTACAGATAATTAACACCACAAAGCGTGCCCCAAATGCAGCACCTCAAGTTAAGATAAACAGCTGCAGTTTAACCCAAGATAAAAATAATGCTTACCTTTATCCTTGCCTTATTATCAGAAATAGGTAGCATAAAATTAATGCTTGTACTTAAACGGACACTTTGTGTTGAATATCAAGGTTGGGCGTGCATCTACATGTAATGCACCTATCAATGTTAAGCCCCAGGGAGGCGGGGTCAGGCATGAGGTGGAGATCTTGACATTTTCATTTAAAAAAATTCAAATTCCCCACCCCACCCTTGGGACAAAATAATTGGTCAAAATGTCCACCCAGCAGCAAGTGAAGGTGGTAAAATGTCCTTTGTACAATCAAAATCGCAAGCCTGGGGACATCACATACAATCAAAATCCCTACCCTGGAGACAGACCTCACGATCAAACTCCCGTGGTTAGCCCTACCCCCACTCCCAGGGGCTTAACATTAATAGGTGCATAATCAGGGTCATTTCTGGATGCAAGTGAAATTTAAAAGCCCACCTTCACCCTACAGGCTTTTCGACCGTTTGTTTTTGTTATGGAAATTCGCATTGCGTATCGTAGCAATCTGATTGGATGAATCTGATCTTTGGGCGGAATTTTCATATATGAAAATTGTTCCGCGGCACATAATGCCTGTCTGTCTAACTCTTTTCCTGTTAACAGGGCTACTTGCAGAGTTTGCTCTGTTGAATGCCAGGCAATTTCAGCTGTCACAGTCATTTGAGGACCCATCAGAAGTTTTGAGATTTGGAGCACTTTTCTTTGTGTACCTTGATAGTTTTCTCTGTGATTTTTCCAGTGTCTCCAGTGTGAGGAACATGCACAAAGATTAGATCAGTGACCTTTAACTGCACCATACTGCAAAACAATTCAAAGGAAATTATGTAAAATGCCTTTGTAAAATTTTAACTTGAATACCAAACTGTGCTTTTAATTAGTGCTGACCAGTCTACTACAATCAATAGTCTTTTATGCAATGAAAATACAACTTTTTTACCTATTGCTTGATGATGTTTCACTCTCTTGTTTTCTAAGGGCATCACGCACACAAGCTATCAATGTCTGCACATGAGCCTCACTAAAATAATTAATGGCAGGAAAATAAAAGGATACTTTGAATAAAAAAGGTTTACAGTATCTTGTAAACATTTAAAAATTTTAATGGACTTAAAATTAATACTTAAAAAGGGCCCCCTAACCATCCTTTGCAATAACTAACTTATTGCAACATGCTAACCTTATGCCATCAAAAGTATAACCACATCCTTAGGAACTGCCCAACTTTTGCAGGGCCCAGAATGTTCATAAAACTCATATCATCATGATTGGTTTACATGTACCTTGATGAATTTAGCAAAGTTGTAATGATTTGTAAGCTTTCATATACTGTTGAAGTGCTTTCATGTATAATTTCATTTAGCCTGAAAGTAACTTAATTCCGAATTTTCAAAGAGAATTTTATTTGCTTCTTTAAAATCACATATTTAGAGTGCATGCTATCGTACAATACCCCAGTCACCAAGTGCTGTTAAGTTTTTCCTGCAACATGTAGATTGTCTTTGATGTAATTTTAGTAAGACTAGATATTAAATTATAATACAGTAGCTATATATATAATTTACATGCATACTTCGCAATGATCTCTAGTTCTACATAACTGTGAAAAATCTTAAGGAAATTGAAAACAATCCTTGAAATTTTAACAGTTAAGCTTCATACAGATGGTTACAATCTCAGCGCAAAGAAAATGAAAGATGGAAGGATTGTAATGATGACACAAACCGCTCCCTATTTACTCAGCCTCTGAATGTTTGAGAAAGACGAAATTACTCTACATTCATCCTTTCCAGAAAAAATATCTAAATGTACAGTGGTTTCGGTTTTTTCAGCTACAACACTTACCAAAAAATGTTTTAAGAATGTATTTTGCCCCAACGAAAGCTACAAGTAGCAAAAAGTAATTGTAGGTTTTAAACCAGAAAGCAGCAAAAGCTATAATATAGATTT
>JALIRR010001975.1:0-22500 GCA_023091755.1 Montipora sp. Colony 1 RG-2022 | reverse complement strand
TCATTTAAACACAAGGGGGAGTTGGGAGAATTTGAGACAGTTATGCAAACTCAAGACGCAGTTGAAGGTTTACTTAACTGTCGAGAATTCTCCCAATTCCCCGAGTGTTAAGATGAGGCTATGTAAACATGGAAAAAAAGTCATTTGTTGCTTTTATAAGTATTTCTCAAAAATAATTCGACAAGTGAAGGAAAATGCAGGGTTTTTTACTTCTTGATTGAAATAGATTTTCTTGATACCCACTCATATTTCCTACCAGCCAATCAAGATGTGTGTCTAACACCACATAATCAATCAAAATGCATGTGATGTCACAGCTGTGTTTACATACTCTTATCTAAACACATGCAGCTATTGACCAATGGGAGTGCATGTGCTATCCTAATTATTTTTTGATCCTGTCTAATGCATTTCAGGGTGTTTTTAGATTAACAACTAAGGACAATGTAGAGTACTTGCTTCAGGCAGCCAACAGTGATGAACGAGAAGAGTGGACCACAGAAATTGCAAATGCAATCAGGAAATTAGACATCAAGGATAAGGTAATTCAGTGCCAGAAACCAAAACCAAATGATTTCCTTAGTTTGGATAACAACACTCAGGCAATCAATTGAGCTGATTCAAAATAATGTATCTGATCTCTGTTTTGGCATAACCTGTTACTCATGCCCAGAGCACAGAGTTGAGATTTGCTTCAACCTTTTGAAAGAAATGCACTTGTTTTTGTTTGGGGTCCTGTGGTTTCCACTGCTCATGGAGCCTAACATGGTGTCAGAATAGTAGGATTGACCCAACAAATTGACTTAGAGAATCCCAGCAAATTATTCTCAGTTTCGGAAACTCTAGCAAATACTCTCATCCTTACCACAACATTATGGCGATTGATACTCAAATGGACAAGTTGAAATGCAATTGCAATATACGCAAAAACTTTAAGAATTTTGAGCTCCGTTTCCATGACTTCTACATACAAACGGAATACAGGAATCTTGCCAAAACCCTGAGACAGAAAAAACCTTCTACCCAAAAACGATTCAACACTGCACCAAGTAGACTGCAAGAGAGTTTAGAGATACCAGTTCACCTTAAGTACAAGAAACAGGGTTCGTGCAACTCCTTGAAGTCCTTGAAAAGCCCTGGAATTTAATTTTGGACTTCAAGGGCGCTTGATAAGCCCTTGAAAAAAATGATTTTGTGGAAAACTGCTTGAAAACTGCTTGAATTTTTGCTTAGGTGAAAATTGTTGAGATTGCATCATGCTAAGTTAAAAGAGACATTTAAAAAATCTGAGCCCAAAATTGACTATTAGGGAAACATTACAACCTAAAATTAAAATGTCCATGCATGCACTTAAATATAACTTGCAGGGTGTGATAAGGAATATCAAGGCAGACTTTTTCAGCATTGAAGAAAACACTGAAACACTATAATGTTATGTATGGCATAGAAATCTTATAAAGACTCCTTGAAAGCTCAATTCCTGGCTCTTGAAAACTCCTTGAATTCTCCTGGAATTTTATGGACAAAATCCAGCACGAACCCGTAAGAAAGAAATTGTACATGTCCCTTTACCTATATGTAGCTGACACACTCTCACTAACTGTACTTCCAGACTTGATCAATGTGAAGCATTATACATTGATCTCTCTGACGCAACACACTCCTACTGGAGTTATGACAAATGCCAACAGATAGACTCTCTTACACAATTAATTTACCAGTAACTCCTGGCAGTGTACTTGTAAACTCTCCTACATGTACTTATTGACTTAAGGACAAACTACTACTTTACAACAACTTAAGGTACAACTTTTTAACTGTCCACTAGCAAGCTCTTTTCTTGACAATGGAATCCCCTTGCAACAATTCAGTCATACCACAGTAACAGGTCATGAACTATAACCACTTGTCCACAACAGCTATCACTTCTTTTTTCTCACAGGAAATTGGTTCTCTCACTACTCTTCATCATCTTATTTAATTTATCACTTAAATTACTTACGGGACAGAATTCCACGACAGCAACACAACTGTCCAAACTAAAGCTGTTTATATAGTTTTTGTGAAGGTTTCTAAGTCAACACTATTATTGTAAATTACAACATGTCAATTTTAGAATTGCTCACTGATGAAAACTGACCAATGTAATTCTAGAAAGTTCTAACATGCAACAGGAAGTTCTTGCATGCAACATTGTTACATACAACAGAACACTATGGAAAATTCTCTGATAAAATCCATGCAAATCATTTTGGTCCTGATTCCACCACATGCATCAGGCTTTTGAGGTCCTTAATTCTGGCCTTGGATGTGGAAGACCATCTTTGACATCTACACAATATGGCTCAGCTTTGACCAAAAAACCTATGAGATCACTGCAAATCTGACAATTTATAAGCCAAGACATCTTCATGTATTTACATGTACCACCAAAATCATACCTTAAAACCATCTGTCACTTCTCTGACTGGATTGAGGTAGACGAGCTTTATTGAGGCACCCTTGCCACCACCATTATCTGCAAGACTAAAGTGCACACCACTGTGCCTGGTGTGGCATCCAGTGCACCTGCCAAACTGATAACAGCCCAAAATTCATCAGCTTGGAGTACAGAGACTTCGCACACCACCTACAGCTAATACCATTTCTAAGGCAATGGGAAAGCCAAAGTGGCAGTTAAAGTAGTAGAATCCATGCTAAAGAAATCAGAGGACTTCCACCTTGCCATGTTAAATTACTGTAACACACCATCCAAAGGCCTCAGCTACACCCCAGCCCAGCTTGTTCTGAACTGCTGTACCAGGACAACACAATGAACACCACAATGCATTATTGAACATGCTGAGGTCTTTGGGTGGTGTGTTACAGTAGTTTAGCATGGCAAGGTGGAAGTCCTCTGATTTCTTTTAAAGCATGCATGGATTCTATTACTTTAACTGCCACTTCCTTGCTCACGAGGACAGAATGCCTTCCATCCTTGTGTGATTCTAACTTAAAGGTTAAAGAGTAAGAATACATGCATGTATGTGCTCAATTTCCTGAAGGCAAATGCTATCCAAAGTCCTTCCTCCATAATTATCTCTTTAAAAACTGTTACCAGCTCTTGTAGCACTTTGGCTGATACGGAAAAAACAAGTTTCATAGTTATCCCGTGGGTCTGAGGGGTTACAGAGCCCATTAAACGGGGTTTTGTCTAACCACAACATCAAAGTTCTCAAAAGTCTTTCTGGATATTGGCTCATATCTTCTGAAAACCAAAGGGTCTTGTAAACTGTCAACAACAAACTGACTCCATTTATTGCATTCCTTGCAATGACTGTGAACAAGTATATATCAAACAAACCAAACGCCAGTTTGGTACACGTTTAAAGAAGCACCTGCAGTTTTTCTTTACAAAAAGGAAAATTCTGTGTTGTTGGAACTTTTTGCTTGATCAACCATACAGTAGGTTGGGTTAAGTCTAAAATTATCATTGTCAACAGGCAGTACCATGAATGCCTTTGTTTGGAGGCATGGCACATTAATTCCACTCACACTGCTTTGAACTGTGATGATAGCGGCCTTTTACCTGATACTTACCTCATCTCAGTAGAGTTAAAGGTCGCTAATTTAAATTAGTATCTGTAAAAGGACTCTTTGAACGGTTTCTCTGAATCACCTCTTATGAAGATACTTTTTAAGTGTCGGAACCTGGGGTCTTTTGAACTGTAACTTTGTTAAGTTACTTTCAATTCCAAACCAGGGTAGCAGAGGTGGATCCAGGATTTTTTCAGCAAGGGGTGCACCAAAAAGGAATGATGTAGCTGGCTGGTGACGTTTTTTTTTTAGAATACCAGTTGAATTAGAAAACTCATCTCAGGGGGGCGGGACCCCCTTCACCCTCTGCACCCGCCCCCTAGAATCGCCCCTGAGTAACTACAAACAATGACTGACATTACACATTGTTTTGTTGTACACTGTATACTTGAATTTCTTTTAAATGCATGGTTTCCATTTTAAATTTGTAGCAAATAGAGTCTGAAATGGTTCCCAAACGAGCTTATTCAGGGTCAGCTGTACAGTTTTCTCCCACCCAAATAAGGTACACATTGTTTCTGTTTTGTGATTCCATAGGTCTTTCTTTGAGTACCAGAGAGAACATGCTTTAATGTTACAGTAATATGGTCTGGTGTATTTTCAGAGAAATTGTGGAAGCTATGCAAGATGCAGATGCTGGAATACCACTTGATACACACACTTGCTCAAAAGACAACAAAGCACACAAACTCTGCTTTACTGGTAGGACCAACACCATATGAGGCCAGAGGCATTGGGGCCAAAACTGCATGAAAAGTTGTTCAAAACTGAAAACCTCTTTACATTTTGATCAAAACCAAAATCCATAGACAAAATAATCAAAACCAATTTTTTTCAAAGCAGTTTAATCAATTAATTCATTGGTAATACGTGGAGGATACAAACTTTTAAAAATCTGTGTCACAAGGCTTATTCAAGAAATGGGAGTAGCATGATTATAGAATGGCTGACACACACATACAAATTGATGAATCTCGACTATATACTGAACAGGGAAAACTGAAAACCACATTCATGGATACCAAATCTGAAAAATGGCCTTTATTTTTGCCATAAAGCAAATGATAAAAATGGGAAAAACTGCAAACTGCAACACATACTAAACATGAAAAACCAAAGTTTTTCCGTGCAAAAAGTTACAAACCGAGCTTAAGGTGCTAACTATGATCAAATCACGTAGAATACCATAAAAGATTAAAAACGCCGTTTACCGTTTAGAAATATCTGCATTTTTTCGGAAATATTTAATTTTGAAAAATGTGTAAAATATACAAATGAGAGGAGTGATGACATCATTGACTCAACCCAAGTTAGGGAACATTCACAAGAACTTGTTGGGGTGGGGGGGGGTGGGGTGGGGGAGGGGACTGATGAGAATTATGTACTACCAGTATCTAAAAAAATTGGAGGACCCCTACTTTCTGCATTAAATGTTTTCAGGGACCCCCATTTACTGTCCCTAAATTCTGAGACACCCCTAACCTACCTCATGGCTGCACAAACCAATACACGATACCTGCCCCCCCCCGCCTCCCCCAGGAAATTTTGTTAAATAATAGAACAGTCAGAACTGCTATTTCCAGTGTTTCTGGAACCCAAGAATCAGTTTCCCAGGGAAGGCCGGACTTAACTCAAATTCTCTTTAAAAGGTAAGTAAAAATAGTATTGTAATAAAAAATATAATAAACCCCTTAAATATTGACATCAAGGTACCAGACATGGAATGGGAAACCACTGGGCGAAATGTCTGGACTCTGGCCTGCTGCAGAGTAAATAAACACCAAGAAACTAAAAATATATCATCCAGACAAACTCTTTGCTTGGAAGAAAAAATATCACACAGTAGTATGAAGATCCAAATCTAAAGCCTCATAGAACAAAGACCATTGCTAAATGAAATCTTACTGGAAACGCCTACAAGTGGCATCCATTCAAATACCGGTTTGTACTTGAGAGAGCAAAATGATGACAAAGGAAAAGGAAACCAGATCACATACAAGGGAGTCGTGTACGCCTGTCAACCCCATTTTACACTCTTGTGTTTACATTGGCTAATGACAATTTTGGTTTTCATTATTTAAGGTACCCCCCTTGAGAGTGTTTATATTTTTCAAACCCCCCCTCCCCCTTTTTACCTCTAGGAGGCAGTGTGGCCCAGTGGTTAGGGCGCTTGCCTTGAGATCCGGAGATCCCGGGTTCAAGACCCGCTCTGACCACTCATTGGTAGTCCCTGGTTCAACTTCCCATCTGCACTTGTAAATAGCCAACTGGTTTGCCTCTGGCCAGTTGGGATTCTTAACAGTTGTTGTTCTGTTCCGTCATTTCGTTGTGTTTCGTTGGCCCTGAAAAGCCCCTATGGGGAGCGGTCAATTAAGTATGTATGTATGTATGTAATTGTTTTGGGGGAATTTCTCATCAGTCCTCCCCCCAACAAGACCATTGAAACTTGGTGGGCTAATAGTTCTACAGGCAACACACGTACGGCTATAAAGAAACTTGTTTCCATGACAACTCACTCTTTTCCAGTCCTCTCCGACCTGATTTTAATATTCTTGGGGATTTTAAGGGAGAAAAACATTCAACCCATTCAGCCCTAAACCAGTCTCACTTAGTATTTTACTCTGTCTAATACCAGGCGATTGTACTCGTCAATGGGTTAACAAGGCCACAAATTCAGCCTAACATATTTATATGCTTGCAGGATGATGCAGATGAGGCACCATTGGCGAATATCAAAACAGAACGTCAAAGGTGGCCTGCAAAGCCTTTAATGTCAGGGAGGTCTGGAACCCAGTAGAGTGCCATGGTAACAAAAATGGTATGCTCATATTGTGGAGCACATGTGCACCTACTAGAATTGCACTGCGAAGAATCAAGCATTTCTGATACAAATTGGCTGAGATATCTTTCTTCATCATATTTGACCAAAATTCGGTTGAGTTTATGATGTTATCGCTTGGCTCATTTGCACACTTTAAAAACTTGAATATCTCTGGAACAAAAACAGATATTTGAAAATGGTAAACAGCAATCTTCTTCTCGTACAGACTACATGTTTATGTCCTAAAATGGCTTAGATAGGAAAGGTGTGAATTCCGTCATAGTTAATGTAGCAATTTAAAATACCCAAACCTGCAAAACCTGAAAATCCCAATTTGCCCTCCTCATATGTTTATTTTCCACATGTTTTCAAGAAATTGTGTGTCAGTTTTGATACCTGACACTGCAATTTTTGCAGATTTTTGCAATTATTTCTGTTTTCTGAGTCTGTGATCAAGACCATTATTAAAATAACATTGAGGGCATGCATTATTTAATTTAACTTTCTTTTGTAGGAATTCAAGTCATAGACTGGCTGCTCAAATGGTCATTTGTGTCCAACAGAGAAACAGGAGTCACTTTAGCGTGCATGTTATTGGAAGACGCCCACCTTCAGCCAGTTGGACTCACAAGCAAAATGTCATTTAGGAAGAAAAAGGAATTTGAAAATGCTAACATCTTTCTGGATGAAACGGGTGCACTTTACCGGTTTGTAAGTACACCATGGTATCATTGTTATGATTTGCCAGAAGTGTTGCTGTTTGAACCAATAAGAAATGGGTTGACTAGAGCTTGCTCTTTTCTTGGTATTATAGCACACTGCTGATTCTTAAAATGAAATAACATCTAGATTTTGAATAACAAGAATACTAGAAATGGACTTTATTATGTGTCAACTGTATTTCATGCTGGAGCACTAATGGGGGACAATGTACAGAAATCAAATCCATAATTACACATCAAATTGTAGGTTGGTTTTGAGGAGAAAACCAAAGTACCCAGAGAAAAACCTCTTGAATTGGAGTAGAGAACCAACAAACTCAACTCACATATGACGCTCAGTCTGGGAATCGAACCCGGCCCACCCTGATGGGAGGCGAGTACTCTCACCACTGTGCCCTCCCTGCATCCCAATTTCTAGTTATAGTTAGGATTGAATATTTAGAATTTAAATCATCCTTTTTTTCATTGCCATCATATAAAGAGTTTTTTTTTCTTATGAATAGTCTGCTCTAAGATTGAGCAATCCAAATGAACTTCCAGAATGGGAATATTCTGATGATTCCAGTGATTCAGAGGATGATCAAATACCAGGCAATCAGGTAAAAGCACTAGACATCCCAGGCCTGCTCATTTTCCTATAAACATCGAACCAACTTTTACGTTGTCCTTGTATCCCTGTTTTGCTACGCCAGCCAGTACTTAAATTATTTAGCTTAACCAAGGCACAAAATTGTTGATTCTCTTAAGTAACAGATATATGCACTTATGTTCAGTGGTAAAAATGGAATGAACTTTATACTAAACACAGGTCTCAAAAGATCCTGTGAGATCTTAACCAGGATCCATAGCCAGTCAACTTGAGTTTAATACTTGTCACATTTTGTTGCAGAAATAAATTTCTGATTCCATTCCAAGTCAACTTTACAGACTGTACTTTCAATTTTTATGACATTCAATCAACACAGCTGTGCTGTCTGTCTCTAAAAGTGCTTTTTACTAGTTGATACTAAATAGCTATACTGGAAGTGTGATTTATTATGGGACAGATTTTTCCACATTTTTCACTCACTCATTCACTTCTTTAGTTGTTGGCAAAGTGTTATTTTCATCATTTCATGATTTCTTATGAGCTTCAAATTATATAATACATGTAGTTGATGAGCATTAAGCAGATTCTAGATTATATTTAGAACCATGTTATGTCTCAGAGTTGATAGTACAGTGGAAAATCTTATTTTATTGTTATTCAAGGTCACTGAGTTTCAAGAGGTTTCGTTTTTTTAAAACACATTTTTCAACTTACATATTTTGATCTTTATAAAGTCATTTTGCAATATTTGAGATCAAGGATTTTGTCTTTGTAATATCAAAAGAAGTACATTGTATCAGCGAGTTCACCCCTGGTCATTGCTTATTACCTCACATTGAATTGTATGATTGAAAGAAAGAATAGTTATTTCAATGGACTCTTTCATTCTTCTAGTGTGGAGCCATCACAGGAAATGTGGTAAAACAAGGATTCTTGCAGAAAAAGGTTTATGGAACTTATTACAATAATTACATGTATATTAATTTAAAAGCTGCATTCATTTATTTTCATTCTCCACAAAGTCTAGAAACTAAAGTGAAAAGCCATTGCAAGCCCCAACAAATGCATGGCACAGGCTTTTGGTGCCAAAACAAAGCTGTGCTAATCACACAAGAACAAACTATTACTGATAATAAATGGGAGGATGTGCCTGCAACAAATGTGCCCTCAGGGTTTGCTTTCTGGCAAGTTGAGTTTGTTGCTTGTTGCCTTTTCTCAGAGAGCTTTTGTTCTGGTTGCTCTAGTTTTGCTATTTCCTTGGAAAAACCTTTCACTTATTCAAGCATTCTTGGGTAAAGCCTGTCAACTAGCTCTCCAAGTTTTTGTGGCAGCAAGTGGCTCCAGCACTAGTCTTACAAGAGCAGTGACAAAAGCTGTGAGAGAAACCTTCCCACTCCAGTCTTCTTGTTGCTTTGCTGCTAGTGTGACTCATGCTGCCATGGAATACTGGAGATCTACTAATACATACGAGGAGACACAAGCAGCAAGAACTTTCAAGGGAGACAAAATGAGACCGCAGGGCTTAACAAGGGACAGAATAGAGACAATTTATTTTTACAAAACAAACGTGAAATCATTTCGTTTGAAATTAGAACCGCTTGTTGATCAAATTATCGATGTCGCACTGACGTAATAGACATAATGATTACCAGTAATTGTACAGTTTATATAAATTACTGTAATTGAACGAGTTAATGCATTAAGTCCAATGGCACGTAAGCAACCGGACAAGCTTAAACTGAAAAATTCCGCTGAAGAAGACATTAAAATCAAAACCGGTCCGGAGAATGGCTTGTTTTGGTTGAGATGGCTGGATCGACACCCAACCATAAGTGTCCATCCTTAATTTCCAGTGCGAAACCGCAAGGGATGGTCCGTTAAAGGAGTTGAGAAGCGGGCAGTATCTAGACCCCCTCTTCTGGCAAGAGATATATATATATATATATATACTTTTGTATTTATGTTAATTAGACCTTCCACCCTCAATCTGAAACAAATATTCTTTTGAAATTTGCTCGTCGTAGCAAGGCTAGAAAGGCTTATTAGCATTAAAACAAAAGAGTATTTCCTTTGACTGCCATTATGAAAGAGGTCTATAACCTTGAGACCTAAATAAGGTTATAATATTAATTAATTACCGGTAGTTATGGGTACGTAGTGCACATGACATAGACACCAAACCAAGCTATTGTAGCTTACATAACAGGGAGGTCTGTCATTGACCAAGGTGAATATTGTTCTAAATTATTTAACATTATTTTAGGGTCATGTTCGCCACAACTGGAAAACCAGAAAATGTATTTTGTGCACTGAGCCAGCCACACTGTTTTACTGCCGACCAGCTAAGGTAAAGAAACTATACCTCCATTCATGAATCAGCCTCAACCCACTCCTGTAGCCTGTGTATCTCACGGGATATTGTATTGCGGTATTAAACACGCATGGATAAATTGATGTTTGCTCTGTTGTGTTTTGGCCTCAAGTGGCTCACCAGTGGCATGCTCTCAAATTCACCTCTTTCCAGCTACTTGGACTCACAGCCAAAACAGTGAAGCAACCATCTATTTATGTGGGTGTTTATAAAATAATCCTGCGGTAAAATATCCCACCAGCTACACAGACTACCACTCTTGAGGCCATTTCACCCTACCCCTTTACCCTAATCTGTGCTTTGGTTTTCACCAATGATTTCTCTACACTGTTTGTCAGGCCTCAGTGCCAGTTGGCCAAATAAAGCTGAAATACAGTGAAACTAAGATCATCTCCAGTGATAATGGTGCTACTGAATATGAACCAGGTAATAGTGTTTTTTTTTATTGAATTAAGTTCCAAAAATGTCAAACAATTAAGATAGCAGTCACGTAGATTGCACACTATGTAGACATTTATGACATTTATGCCGTTATATGTTAATGTTAGGTGTGTATTGTACACATATAAAACTGCCTGCCACTCGATCTAGTGATGGTGTTTATTGCCTGTGAATTTAATATAAACAATCCTAGATAATTTATTGAGCAAATGTGAGAATACATATACATGTATGTTGTTGAATTTTCATCCATTGGAAACTTAGAAAAAAAGCTGAGTAGCTCAGTTAGAGCATCCAACTAGATCACAGAGGGTCGTGGGTTTAAATCCCATCTGGAACTCTGATTTTTTCTGAGTTTCCAATGGACGCAATTTCCACAACATATAAATAATTAATATTAATAATTGATCAATGATCACTATCAATCAATGTAATCAGCCTAACTGTAATAAGATTATTAGTCTGGCCTGTATACTAGCAGAGATGCCAACCTATGGAGATCTAAAAATCAACTTACCCAATCCCCCTCCCCTCCTCTCCCACCATCAAATGCACCCACCCATCCCCCAGCAGCTCCTTCAGAATACAAGAACATTCTGCCGCCATTGTGAATTTGCGGGAAAACAGGGTACTTATGTCAAAAATTGTTATTGGTTAATCGGAGATCCAATCAAACAATCGGTTATATGGCTATGATAGCTAAAGGAAGTTCTATTAACGTGTGTTTGAAACTCAGAGATAAAGAAGTGCATTAAGAAACAATGAAACGAGTTTGAAAAAATCGATTTTTTTTTAAACTTGGGGATGCAATTTGAGTCTAGAATGGAGAAACGTCTGTAAAAGGTTCAGAGTCGTTTTTATCCGGGAGATTTAATGACCCGTACGGGAGACCGGGAGATTCTTTCCGTATCCGGGAGACTCCCGGATAATCCGGGAGAGTTGGCACGTATGTACTAGTCTAACTATTGTACTTATATTGGATGTCAACAACAAATCACATATCTTCACTGCCATGTTTTGAAATTTTAATGGCCATAAATCACATGACTTATGACACCTTATGATTACCATCTCCAACAAATTTCTCAATACTTTCCCTTTTAATATGGAAGTGCCATTGAACGTTGGCTCTAATTTGGACTTATAATGTTTTGTTTCAAGTCGTTGTCACTTTATTTCATGTTTTCCCCACCAAAAGGTTGCTATGTATTTGATTTCTATACCCTTAAAGGGCGTAGCGAGGGGGATCCTGGGGTGCCCGTGACCCCCCTTTGTAAGCCTTTTTTTTCGGCAAACAACCTTCAGGTTGCGAAAACACAAAAACCCTCTGTTTGACACAGTGTGACCCCCCCTTTCTATGCCGTTGTCTGCAAAACAACAACGTGAAATATGGTCAAATGGATAACTTGAAAACCGCTAACCGCAAACCGGGGTTTAATGGGCAAACCTCGCCCGGAACTACAGATGATTCGCCCGATGATATTTAATTGACTTAAACTAGTATCATTGATTGGTATCATCGGGCGAATCGTATTTAGCTTCGGTCGAATCTCCGTCGGGCGAAACAACCGTAATTCTAAGGTCCCTAATGTTGGATCCGTTTGTACCGCTCTTCCAACACATTGTAGGGGCCACGTTCGCGCATGACATATGGTCTCCATGGAGATAGCAATGCATTAACATGTTAAACACAAGATGGCAGCCGTATTTTGTAAGTTTGCAAAGTCTTATGGGTCGTATCCTTCCCATAATACACTTCACGTCCTTACATTGATGCGTCCACCCAACACTATTCGACATCTGCAGAACCAACAAGTCCCACAATGTTGGGAGCTGTTGCGTCCGTTTGTACGGAGCTTTAGATCTACAATTACAAACTGATAGAACACCTAATGATAAGTAAGCAAGTTGTACATTTAGAACGAGTTTCAATCGAGTGTCGTAAAACCAAAACCAAAGTAATTACTTTGGCCAATTCAAAAGGACGGAGACAATCCAGTAAACCAATCAAAACTAGAAGTAATTACACGTAACCGACACAAAGCGCGGGAAAATGTGCACGCGCAAGCCACGATTGGTTTCGGTTTCACTTCCGATTGGTTGAAAAAGTGGCGCGAGAACTTTGAACCAATCACTGAGTAAAGTAATGGAAAACCAAAGCAATTCGCTAATTACTTTCGACACTCAATTGAAAACCGCTCTAATCTGGCATAAAGTTCTTAATAGTAATTATTATATGACTATCTCCGTGAGCGGGCAAGATGAACCAAATCGCGCGCTGTGATTGGCTACCCGAGCGGGCAAGATGGAGCTTTTCTGCCCGCCCGCACGGGATTTCTCGCTTGGTCCCGCAAGATCAAAGATCATGTTTTTTGGTGTTTTATGCCATATAATAAATCCTTTATCGACCAAGCATGTTCAGTCAAGATGGCTGGATATTGGCCTCGTTCTTTTTTTGCGTGTTTATGGACCTCGACTTCGTCTCGGTCCATAAACACGCAAAAAAAAGACCTTTTCTAATATCCATCCATCTTGACCTCACGCTTGGTCAGTAACCCATATATACTGTTCTAATGGTCCGCTTTTAGCTAAAGTGTTCTTTGATCGACGCAGTTTACTGTTTATGTTAGGAGCTTACAAAGCTCCGGTGGGTCAGAGCGTATAGCAAGTATACCGGTTGTTTAGATTCGCACTCTCACGGCTGCGTTCTTTGTGTAGCTAGGCACGATAAAGTACGTTTTTTTAGAAAGAAAAGTGAGTAATCGCAGGTTACTGTAAAATGCACACCCTTATCCCGGTTTATTTTGACAGGCAACAGGCAGCAGACTACAGAATATACATTTCTTCTTCGCACACGAAAAGGAACAAAGTATGTTTTTCGGGCAGCATCCGAAGGAGACAGAATGGACTGGGTACAAGCGCTACAAGAAGTTTGTGCGGAAAACTCTTAACAGTGAAGAGGAACGGGCCAAATTTTGCGCCCGGAAAGGTTACTCAAGATTGCAAATCCTAAACAGTCTTTGGTCCGTAAAATATTTGGCGTATCCTATTCTCGTTTTGTTGTCAGAATCTTAACTATCATATTAAGATAAGGGATGTCAGCAGAAGCGTATTGCGCCTATGGCCCGCCTGCGTTTTCATTCTTATTGAAAATTGCCTGGTTGATGCCCATAGGTAAGAAAGACTATGTTCAAAACTTTGAATTATAGTTTATAGTTTTTTCTCTTATATCTTAAGAGAGAAAAATTCGGGATAAGAGCATTACGGTCAAACTTAATTTAGGGGGATTTTTCCGCCGTTTTTTTTATGCGGGCCACATGAAGAAGACAAATGAGGGACCTTTAGTTTGGGGTTTGACTGTGACTACCTGTCATGACCTAACGCTGTCTCCCAAAAGAGTAGGTATACGAGCAAATTATTCGTTTGTAGCAAATGACAAAACGGTAAATGTGTCCGGAGAGTTTGAAGATTGCCTATCACGCTACTTTGGTAGCGCGCTTATCAAAAGAATGCGGAAATTTTAAGGACGTTGTCTACTATTGTTATTGCGCATACGTTCTGCGCATCTCGAGATACTCGCGTTTCGTATGAGTGGTGTTTACTAATACAGCGATATGTTTGCTCGGTTTAAATACCTTGTAGGGGACTTAGTGTCCTATTGTATTTAACACCCACCTTAGGGTGAATCTTTAAATAAAAATAAAAAAATATGCGCGAGAAAGCAGAACTTAGCACTGAAGTGCTCCTGGTAACCAAAAAGGAAATTGGGGTAACTATGCATTTTTCAGAGATAATGTAGCTTCAATCTGGAAAAGAACGCCATACATTTCTTTGTATTTTAAAGCTTTTTACAAATATTGTTGATTAATTATCTTTGAAAGATGCGTGGTTAGCCCCAATTTTCTTTTTGGATTTCAATGACACTTGTTAAGATCTGCTTTTCCAGCATAGTCATAAACCGCACAAAAATACCTTTGCATTAGTAGGCACCGTCCTTAAATACGTTTTTGTGTGTGTGTGTGTGTGGCTGAAGGAAATTTTGCCGAGAACTTTGTTTCCTTTCAGGCAGAAATGTTAGTGGGAGGTTTTGACAAAGTAAATATTAATGTGGTGTTGCGAAAAGATAAATGTAATATTTAACAAATTATACCCCTCGATAACATACTTGAAATACGATGTAAAGAAGTTGTTCAAAATGGAGACATTAAACAAGATATTGTATGAAAATATCCATAACAGCGACTACAAGCGCTGTTGTATTTTACACAAATGAACTTGATTTCGTCTTTGTTTCTCAGTAAATGCGCGTGCACAATATTGGAGACCTTCAGGGTGTTGCCGGGGATCAAATTGGCTCTATGCTCGCTAAATTTATCAATGTCTGAGCCATGGATCTTTCGCAGGGTAGATAACCCATTCATCCCTGAAGCGGCCACAAGTGATGAGTAAAATCGTCTGACGTTAATCAGAGTAAAATCTATTAACTCCCATTCTCAGGACTGAGAGGGTTTACACCATTTCAGGATTACACGGCGAGTTTTTAGTTATCATGGGTCATTTCAGTGGTTACCCTGCGAGCAGAGTCTCTTTCGATCTTCCTAGAATCTTCCTAGAAATGTCGAGGCGGCTGGCAGAGTCTACCCTCCTCTTCCCGACTTATCTAGGAAGATCGAAAGAGACTCTGCTCGCAGGGTTAGTAAATGGTCAACGAGGCGTGGAGATTTAAAGAGGAAGGGTATTTAAACTATTTAAGTTATCACCCACACTGTGGGTTAGGAAAATCTTTGTTCATATATTTTGCCTCATTAGCATGATGGCCTCATTGTTTATTTATCAATCTTCTGAAATTTCAACTCGATATTGCCAGAAACCCATAAGGGTTGAAACGTGTAACGGCCCCTTGTGTGTTGGGAAACAAGCTTCTGAATATTCGATTTGCTAAGTACCATATTTGGAACAACAAGAGCGAGGGGTTTCCAAATATGGTACTTAGCTCTGAAACATTCAACCAATCAGTTCGCACTGAATATTCGGAAGCTGTGAACGCGCGTTACACGTTTCAACTCTTATGGGTTTCTGATATTGCAGAATGATAGTCTTTGTGCAATTTTGCTTTAAAAATTCGCAGTTAAAAAAAAATACTTGTGATCACCAAAGGTATGAAGTTTGGCTGCGCGGGATCCTTTTATCACCAAACAATTTGTCATATTTTCATGACTAATATTTCGCTGATTCTTTCGCAAAGACTTGCGTTGTTTAGTTTAAGAATTGATTTTACGTTTGAAAGAAAATTTGTTTTAATGATAACAAAATGTAAAGAATGACTACCCCGGCAAAGATTTCTCCATCCACCATTGATTTAATTGATACTGTAGCAGTGGTGGGTACTGGTATATACCAGTGAGTATTACTCATTATCATCATCATCTTTTGCTTTTCCCTCTGAGGGAAATAGGGTCTTACTTAGTGAGTATTATTGGTGTGTGCTAAATACTAGTACCCGTGAGTAGAAAGCTCGTTGGGCTCATTTGCTCGTTTCTAGTCCTGCCCAACGACATTTCTTTCTCTCTATTTATTTAGTTGTTATATTTATTGTATTTGGCTTCCCTTTAAGGTGTAATCTGTTTTTGTTAGGCAAAATGCATCCCAAGTGGATTTATATAGTGTGCTGAAAAACGTTAGCTTGAACGTTAACCGCACCATGTCTCAATAGATTGCTTGACCACAATGCAAGAATGGTCCTTTGAGCGTGCGCAGAGTCCCCATACATAACGTACCTACCCGGACTCTGGCCACTTCCAATTTAAGCGTAGTCTTAGTGAAGGTCCATTTTTGTAACCGTTGACAACCATTGTTGTTTCAAATTTCTGAACGTGCGTAGACGAGCCGGAACTTCGTGATATGCGGACTTCCTGCCTTGGAAGTGGCTAGAGTCCGTGTTCTTGGTGTTTGAAAATTTATTGTCACGTGCTCTCGTCCTCCACATGACCTCAAATTTGATCATTTCATGTCGTTGTGAAAACGAGAAAATATATCAAAATGTAAATCGCACGTGCAGAACTATTGTTTTTTTGTATTTAAACCTATTGCTTTGTGGCTTCAGTTCTTGTAGCCGTCGTCGTCTTCGTCCTTGCTTAAGGTCCCTGTTTTATCTACCAAGGCTTCATTCATCCAAATTGCCCCCCCGGGGGGGTTACTCCCATATAAAAAGGGAAGGGATGCTCGTCGTCTCGCTTAGGGGTGTAAGTTTCGGGTTTTGGTCTCACTTAGGGTGTTCGGGGCAAAACACAATCATATATGGCCGTAAAGGTCTCCTTTAGGGTTGCGCGCAAAGAAATATAAAACCGTATCTTTACACTTTTATACTTTTTCACGTAGGTGAAAGTATTAGATGATAATGTCTTTGCCATCCTTTAGAGGCACTGTATTTTTTATATATCCTTGGTTTAATATCCAGATTGGTCTCCTTTAAGGGTTTAATTTAAAAGCTCCGACGAGCATCCCCCCCGGGAAATTACCCTACGTATGACAAAACGCTAGAATTATGATCGCTGCCATGATCACAACAACAGAGATGACAACTAATACAGCACGCTGTATTTCCCATTTAACTTGACGGCCAAACCTTGTTAATGATAATTTTACCAGTTTCTGGGTTTCGGCTCCTCTAACGTTTTCATGTGGGAAGGCAACTGTTGGAATGTCACAGCCCAAGAAATCACATAATGGTTTCCATCCATGTTTTACGTTAAATAGCAACAGCTTGCTTTGGGGCACAATTGACATGACACGGTGATTGTGGATGCGGTATCGCTTTCTCAAAACAGAGGTGGCTGTCTTGTTAAGACTTCCAACCAGAGCTATGACGCATGCATCCCCTATATAGTAGAACTTTCGCATGGTCGGTGACAATGTGGACATAATCACAGATTTCGCAGCGTCTACTGTTTCAAGTTGGTTGACCATGCTTTTCACCCAAGAATCTTCGTCTCGTTCACCTAGAATAACTTTGGAGTCAGGAAATGCCTTTAGTATCTCCTCCCAGAAAAAGGTTCCCGGAATGTCAACGACTGCATCTGCATTTTGATAGACATGCTTCACGTCTGGCTCAGCGCCATTTTGGAAAACATCAAGCCAGTGATCCATAAAGTCAAAGATTTGCTCTTCCCAGTCGAAGACCTCAAACCCAAGGTGGCGCAGGGCTTTGGAAATTGATTTAGTTCCAGTCTTTCCCATTCCGGCACAAATTACCTTCATGATTTTATGACCAACTTTCGGACATTTAAAGCTATGAATATCGATGATGCTCACCTTGCACTTTCGTCAGGGTTGAGTCGTGAAAATTTGATTTACCCTTGTGTATGATTTTCCACTTGACCTCTTGAACTACTCTCCTGTAACGGAAATGGTTTCCATGACAATGCTTACGATTACACTTTTCAAAGATCAATTGACAAGACAGGGGCACCCAACGAGAATATAGTTCAAAACCACTTAAACATACTATTGTTGAACGTATTTTAGTATTTAAACGGTAGATATAGGCATATTTTCATCCCCTAAAAAAATTTCATCTGTTCGGATTTCCTAGCTGAAAGTCTAGTGATCAGAAAATTATAAGGATCAAACCTTACCTTTTCGAAAATTTCAGCCAGAAAAAAGGCTCCCGAAAATTCTAGGTGACCTTTTTAGGGTAAAAATCCGTTAAAAATGGGCAATTATACCATTTTTCAGCTTTTCAAAAATCCTAGGAGAGGCAGGCAAGCAAGAAATCTTACAGCAAATGTTCCGAAAATTCTAGATCTCAAATCGTCTTCCGAACAGATATTTTCCGAAAATTGACGTTGGGTGCCCCTGACAAGATTAAGAAATTAAAACTTGATGAGGAACTGAGTCATCAAAGTTTTTTATTACTTTTCGAGAAATTTAAACAGACTTTTAAACGTAGCATCCGAGAAAAGCCGCTCTTATTGTTTTAAGTTTTACTCTTTTAAACGGTAGTTCCGCAGTTTTTTTGTCAGTAATAAAATTATCTATTTATATATCTATCTATGGTGGACAAAAATTGGAATGCAGACTACCCTGTTGAAATAAGTTGTGGATAATGGCAACGAATCCGATCTTTGAAATGGATGATAAACCACAGGCAGCCCAGACTCGGAGAAACTTGGTCAAAAAGAAACAAGTTTATCCGTGTGGCCATCGCCGGAGTTTGAGCGTGACTGATGCCGCGGGAGTGTGATTTTATAGGCGAGATGTGAGGTAAGCGAGAAATCACTTTCCAGCCTTTCCTTTATTTATGTACGAGTGACAACCAGCTAAGAAGTCGTTTGAATCACGTTCAATCAGGCAAATAACCGTACAGAAAGCGAGAAAGTCACCAGAGCAATAAAGTACGGCTTTTTTATTAAGACTTGAACTTTTGCGTGTAAATATCTTTATGAGTTTGTTATCGGGTTTCCCATACAAATGCTCATAATTTTTCCCCTCCAAGCTGCCTGTGGGTATGCTCGTCACTTGTCGCTTGTCTCTTCGAGAACTAAGACTTTCCTCAGTTTTTGCCTTCCGTGCTCACGAATGCTGCGTTTTCGGTCACCGAAAACGAATAAATTTGGAAACGCTCTCCAAATTGTAGATTTTTGAAAACGGAGGTTTATCGTATTTGTGTAACGAGTGAAAACGAACTGAAGATTTTGTAGATGGCAGTTTGCACAAAGCAGACAGGTGGACAATCAACATAATTTCACGCAACACGAATGCAACTTTAAACGTTACGATTCAAGACCTAAAGGCCTCAGTCGTGAGCCTTGAATCGTAACTTTTTTTAAAAGTTGCATTCATTGCGTGGTATGTGTAGCGGAGGTTTTCTAATAACATGACAGCAGAGGATAGTGATACCATAGCGACCGCATGCGAGCGCGTGTTCAGTAGGTGGAGGATCGTTTATGCGTATTCGTGTGGACGCTCAAATACGATTCGAAAACGCTACGCATGGACTCAGATTTTTTCGTGTTCGTAGAAAAATCTCCGTTTTCGAAAATGTCCTGATACGTTGGTTGACTCGCATTTTCTGAGCCTTCCACTTCAACAGGAGCCTCTGGAACGATCACGTGGATACTATCACATCAAAAGCCGCACGTCGATTGAATCTTTTGAGTCAGCTAAAGAGAGCCGGCATAAGTCCCGATGACCTGTTAGCCTTTTATTATAGTGTCATTAGATCAGTCCTAGAATTCTCATGTCAGCTATTCCATCGTAGTCTCCCGAAATATTTGTCTGATGACATCGAACGTATTCAGAGGCGCGCCATGAGAATAATCTTTCCTAGTTTATCGTACTGTGAGGCGATGGATAAGGCCGGAATTCCAACACTTTCAGAGAGACGTGAGTCATTATCTATTAAATTATTTGAAGATATTGTAGGTAATGAACACCACAAACTGGCTAACCTGCTACCTCCTATGGCCAGTTCCCACGCTCGGCGTTTGAGAAATAAGAGACGTTTTAATACTCCAGTTTGTCGCACCGATCGCTTTATGAACTCTTTTATTATTAGCCACGCGATGTAAATAATCTTTAAATACAATGGTAAATAGCCATTTTTATTGTAGTTTTTATATTGTACGTAATTCAGTCCTACGACTGCAATGTATGATGTTTTTCAATAAACGAGTTTACTACTACTACTACTACAACACAACTCTGTTGATATCGTTCTCTTTGACGACAGCATACCTTACGCTACCTTCCAACTCTACTCTGTCGAAGAGACAGAGAGTCATATCGTTGCTCATATTAATTCAAGAAACTGGGGTTAACATGATCCTCTGCATTTATCATGAAAAAAGAAGCCAGCAAGTGGTTGGATGGTATCGACAACATTTCAAAGCAACGTATTTACCAATTTCGGTAGCACCACTGCCTATAACAAGAAAGCGGGCAAGCTGCTCGTCTACGTGTACGTCTTGGACATTCCCCTCAAAACTACAATCTTTACTCAACGGTGGCGGCTTCTCGCTAAGAGTAGCGCTGAACGTCCACTGGAAAGACCAACCAACCAATAAAGAAGTGTACGGAATTCATGACAACGTGAGTTATCTGTCTCAACCCAGGGAAGGCGTCTGCAATTTGCAAGACACGGTGCTCGCGACTGACCTCTCCCCTTAGCACAGCAAACAATGTTCCGTCTAAGTGAGTCGTGCCCACAGGGACATACGGTTAGTTCAAACTTGGCATGCGCTGATTCGCAAAAACCCAGCTGAGAGTGCTCATAGCATTTTGATGATCTGCCTTTTCATAACACGATCCAACTCGCCGGAAGCGGGCCTGAGTCAGTTCGTGCAAGGGTATTGTCAACATATGCCTCGTTCTTAAAATGTGTGTCCAGGATGGAATGAGTCGCCCAAACACTTGAGCAAAATATCTCGTTTTCATTGTAAATTTTCCAAGGTGAAGTATGCGAAAGAACATCTCGAGGGAAACGAAAAGAGACACAAACTTGTGCCTTCTACGCATACTGTGTTTACCGTAATAACGTAAAGGCCAGTGTAGTGCAAGAAGAGGAGAAGTGAGAACACAACCTAAAAATTTATCGCCGTTTTTAAAAGTGTGTCTCCGGAGAGATTAAAGACTTCACGTACAAAGACCTGAAAACATCTCACGAGTAAAGTACCCATATTTTCACCTGGCTCTCTTCCAGTTTTTCAAAGTCGTGTTGACCAACAAGCTTTCAACGTTTCGAGACAGAGAGCTGGTAAATCCGTTTCCTTAATGTCTGTTAAATTCCGTGGCAACTTACCTACTGCACAAATTTCACACAATATGAAAATTGCTCACTGTTTCATTTTTTATTGCGTACAAGTGAAGTGAAGATACAGGAAGCAGTATAAAATTGTTGAACCCATTGTTGGAAGGAAACTTCCTGGGGGAAGTAACTCCAACACTCAATTTGTTGACCCTCTGTGTTTATTTTGGGTTCTTGGTCTACAATGTTCTCATATAAGCTGACTGAGCGAATCTCCTTAACTAGGCTAAAAGTTCTTCTTTTATATCTACCAGAACCTGACCTGTCAAGCTCGTGTCAGTTATGCGTCCGTAACACCTATCAAGCGGAGTGCGCTTGCGCAGTGCAGTCGTTAACATAATAAGCTTCTTATAATTTTTAATTTTTTTTTAATTTTTCAAAAGTGAAAGCGAGTTATGTCTTGGAAATACGGAAAAAGAACATTCTCGAATAAAACACATCTGGTAAGTCCAGAAACAGCCTTGACTACCACCGAAAAAAAACAATTAAAATATTCTCAATGAGAAACCTAGTTGGCCTAGCGTAGCAAACATTTTTCTCGAACACCTGTTGCAAACCAAATTCATGACATTAGGAAAAAAAATTTTTTAATCATGAGTACTAAACTTAGAAACCAGTTTCTCACAAGTGTCGATTAGCAATGTTTTTCGAAAAGCGCCAGGAAAAGTGTAACCAATAACCTTTTTTTAATATCCCTTAATCCAGCATGAACACATTAACCCATTCAAAAGAACTTAACACTAAAAGTACCGCAACTTATGAGGTGAACCAATTTGCTATTTTCGTAGTTATCCAGCGAGGCCAAGCAATTTAATGAAATAATCGTAGCTACAATTTCTTTCGTTTAACACCATTTCCACCGTTCGGTGGCGTTATATGCCTATTGCTTGGCAGACTGGAATTGAACCTATTTTCTTCGTAACATCAGACTGATTACTCTACCCATTGAGCTACAAAACCTCTACACCTGGGGCCCGGTTGTTCAAAAGCCGATTAACGCTAATCCCAGATTAAAAATTAACCAAGGAGTTTATTTCTCTTCTCCCAAATTCTGTTCTACGCTGATATTCGGCAAAACTCAGTCACATTAGGAGAAGTCAATCTTGTAAAACAAAAATAAGAAAAGAAACTTCCCCCAAAAAGTTGAAAATATAAAACAAAAGTTAACGTTAATCC
>JALIRR010001974.1:57500-62914 GCA_023091755.1 Montipora sp. Colony 1 RG-2022 | reverse complement strand
TTAAGACATTTAACCCAGTTTAAGACAAAATTTGATAAATCGATACCCTGATTAAGACAAAAAATGATAAATTCGATACCCTGTTCAAGACAAAAATCCCGAAAAACATACCCTGGCTGGCCGCATGTCTCCATTAATCCCTTATAAGGGAGTACCTCCCACTTCCCCCCCCCCCCCCCCCCGGGATGTAAGGTCTGGTTACTTTTATCCCGGCTGGGGGTGTCTCATACAAAACGGGGGAGGGATGCTTGTGGTCTCATTTAGAGTGTTCTGGGCAAAATGCAATCATATATAGCCGTGAAGGTCTCCTTTAGGGTTGCACGTGAAAAAATATAACTGTGTATATTTCCACTTTTATATTTCTTCACGGAGGTGAAAGTATTACATCCCCCCCCCAGGATTTTTATCTTCCTTACTAATTTCATCTGACAGTTTTCTGTGAACATTTTGTACCTTTCGTGACCGCTATAATAGGCTGGGACCCTGTGGTGGGTTGGGAGGGGTTGTCCTAAAAGCCGGAATCCGGAATCACAGGTCATTGTTTTACCAATACAGAGAGTAAAAACTCCTAAACATTCATAAAAGCTAACCTTAGGCCCAATTAGGCCTAAACAAACGTTTTTAGGTCTAAGGTTAGCTTTTATGAATGTGTTAGGAGTTTTTACTCTCTGTATTGGTAAAACAATGACCTGTGATTCCGGATTCCGGCTTTTAAGACCACCCAGTTGGGAGGAACCGGAAGCAGAAGCCCATTGGCTATGAAGCCACTCAATTGGTAGCCTCTCATGCAGACGTCCTTAGGGTTTCGTCACGCATTTCCTCCCCAAGGACGTCTGCGTGGAGGCTACTCAGTTGGGAGCAGGTCAATTTGTCAGGCTTATGTGTTTCCATGAAAGGAATATTTCTTTATTTGGCAAATAATGTTGGCATTTAAAACACAAGAGTTATGCTAGCATTATTGCAAACAAAATCTAAAAATCTTGATAAAAAGGGTAACATGTTTCATTCCTACAAAAATTGTTGTGCCACAAGTGGTCTCTGAAAAATACTGAGAGTAAGTCATGTAAAGCTGTCTCCTCTAGGTCCTCTTGCCTGACACTTCACACTTAACCCCCTGACTCTTTCACGAGCTAATAAACTAAAGTTTCACTGGTTTTTCACCGAGTATAACTCCATTTTCCCCACCTTAATTTTAAGTCACATTTTGTGCAACTGGAGAGCATAATCCATGTCAACGTCACATGAAGTGCTGTTTATGTATTCCCATATTGAGTGAAGTCTGGGATTGAGGTTATTATAAAGCTTGGTTACAAAGCCCAATGTTTGACTTCACATGGCATTCTCCCATGGAGTATATACCGACTTCACGATAAATCTGCGAGCGGATTTCTTCCTTTAATTTTGCTACATTTATATAAATAGAACGATCCAAAGAGTTGTAAAATGGCTGATACCGAGGAACTAAGCCGGCGAAATGAGCTGGAAGCTGAAATGTCACGGTAAAGGCAGTTCACTTGCATAGTTCGTATTTTTGACGGTAGAAAGTTCTGCTGTTGACGATAATGTGTGGCCCTAATATGTAGTTTTGCCAAAAGTTCTCTTAACTTGTATGGGCCTATAAAATACTTGTTTTTTGGAAATATGTATTTTATTTTCAATAATTATTTTTCCCTGTTTTCATTTGACGCGTAATGACTTCTAGGAAGGTGTCTATCACTTGTTTTACAATACAATGACAATACAATACAATACTTTACTACGGTAAGTGATACAAAAAAAACACACTGAGTCTATCACTTAAGATGTAAGGTATTGTTAAATTTTCGACCAGGGATCTTTCTGATTGGTTTACCCTATCTTGGTCAATATCTCTTGCACCATATGACCTAATATGGAAAGTGATTGCATCATTTGGTGCCAAGCTAAAAACATAAATTTGGGTTTAATTTCAAAGTGTCCAAGCATTCAGAATTTTATGAAAATTTCATGAAACAACATTATTACAGTCGAACCTCGACTATCCGGACTCGTTGGGACTAGACGAAATAGTCCGGATAATCGAGGGTCCGGATAATCGAGAATGTGAATATTAATGAGGAACAAAAACTGATTACATTAAGAAAGCGACATTTGATCGTGAAACAAAACATTTGCAAATCGTTTAAAAAACAATATGGTCTACACCTTCGCTGACCGTTGTGAAGACCTGTACAGGTGTCGGCGTCATGATCTTTTCCTTGCTCTTGAGGATATCCAATATCTGCCGTTTACTAATACCATATTCAGCTGACAAATTGGTTCCTTTTTCTTCTTTCTCTAATTGCAAAATTATAGCCTGTTTATCTTTTGTCGAAAGAACAGATCGCTTACGCTTCAAGGACATGATGATGAATAAACATTTGTGACGTAGGGCGCGTTCGATTGACCTTATTCCGGAATAAGAATACGTGGAGTGATGATTAATATGGTATGTTTGGCACGTTTCGAAGCAGCAAGGATAATAAAAATTTGTTTAAAATAGCATTTTAGCAGATCTTGAACAGTTTTAATATGAATTCCCGCAAAAACGAAGGATCTCCAACTTCTATTCCATGTATTCCTATTCTGGAATATGGTCAATCGAACGAGCCCATAGTATAGCTTGCTACGCTCTTCATTGGCTATTTACCATCTCTCATCCAATGTGCAATCATGGAATAAAAATATTTTTAATTGTATTTTTTCAGATTTGAACAAGAAATAGCAGAACACCCCCTTGCAAGACCAGTGATAGCAACAAATACTTTTCATATGGCTTCCAAAGCAATTGAAAATGCACCAAAACCCACTGTTCAGGAACATATGGGAAACCATTTCACGCCAAGACCTTTGTTACAGTCTCAAAACCGTGCAGCTCATAATCTACGACCTCCACTTGCTCAAGGACCTTTAAATCGGGGTCCTCCACCCATGCAGGTCCAAATGCAACATCCTGTTCGTGTCCCTCCAAATCAGTTACCTCCTCCCCCAATACCATCAAATATGAACCTTCCGCCTGGAATCCCTCAAATGGTGCCTCAGATGGTCCATAACCAGGCCCTTCCGGTGGCTCCTGGGGGTATGCCTATGGTACCAGTGCCAATGCCTATGGGATTACCTGGGATGCCTGTGGCTGGAACAGTTCCAGCATCAGTCCCAGTAATAACAGCTGAGGAGCAAAGGGAATGGGAATCAACGTATACACAAGGAGCAGCAGCAGCAGCAGAGGTCAAAGAGAAAAAGAAGAAAGAAAAAAAGTTTATAAGAGTTGCTGGAGACACTGTATGGGAAGATAACTCGCTATCTGAATGGGAACAGGGTAAATATATTTTGTGATCATTCCATCTGTGTGTCTTATTGCTCTTTTTGAGGAATTTTGATGTGATGTCAGTGGCTTGAGGGTAGCCCAGAGTCCTGGCATTGCTTTGTGGGAATTACTTTTTTGCTTATTCAGTATTAGTAAACTGAAAGTTGGAAATTCTCTGCCTGATTCCTAAACTACCAGTAAATGTCAATGCAGGCCAAAAGGCTTTAGAATCCCAATATTTATGGTTATAAGTACAAACTTAAGGTGATTCCCGGGTAAAAGAACCCGTCATAGATTTCCGATGAAACTCGGTATGATGACATTACAGTACAAGGAGATGTTAAAAAGGTAATAAAAAGAGGGGGTCACCGTGCTTGTTTTCATGCCACGATGCTGACAAATATGGTTATTTAGGTGACTTTTGGTTATCTCAGTGCACAACAAACAAGATCGATTATTTTTCAATGCGGCGTGCTATATCACACAGAGTTCGACTTTCTTTGATTGCTTATTCATCTACGTCCCAGAAAAAATGGCTTCAAATACCCTGCATTATTAATTGATATTTTTATCCTTTAAAGGAAACATAATTTGGACTTGCTCTGCTGGGCCCGTTACGTCTCTATCTGTAGCATTTATTTCATTTGCCAAAAAAGTAGCTATAGATTTCTGCCAAATTTTTTCTCAGTTATTGCGGATATTGTTCTCATTGAATTTATAAAATAAAAAGTGGGGGTCACCGTGCTCGTTTAAGAGAAAAGGAGCTTTTATCTCGCTATCGAGCTTAGTTTGAGGGAAATCCCTTATGTTTTGTACGCGCGCGCGCTCATGTGCGCGTGCTGATGACGCAAAAATCGTGCGCAGTAAGAATGCGCAATGCAAAACCAGGGAATCACCTTAAGTCTGATGCTGTGTTTAACAAGTCTAAATTTCTGGGCAACTTAAATTTGTAGGCAAGTATATCGCTCATTGTCATTTTAATTAAATAATGAACCTTTTTATTCTGTCTCACTATTACAAAAACCATTTTATTATAGGAGCACCAATGAAATACCTAGTGAGCTTTCGTGCAAAAACATGATATCTTCACACGTGAAGATAACATGTTACTTTCACATATGGTTACATATGAAAATCGCACCTTTCTATGCCTTTCGTGAAATGATTTATTTCATTGGTGTTTGTATAATAAATAGAATATTACATGGCCGCTTGGAGATACGAAATTTCTCTTTTCGTGTCGAAAAATATTTCACTTGTGCTCTGTGCTCACTTCTGAAATATTTTTCGACACTCGAAGAGAAATGTTGTATCTCCATGTGACCATGTAATATCCTCTATGTAATGAAATTTATATTAGAGCTTGTAGCGGTATTTCTTGTTTACAAATATTGACATCACATTTCTTTTGATATTTAAATTGTCAACCATGGAACAAAAGAAGTCATTGTTTCAACAGCCAATTAGGTTCTGGTTGGCATATTAACAATAAGTGGTGATGACATGAGAAACACACTTTAACCATTGACAAGCATTTTTATTGTGATTCACTGGCTACCTGTGGAAGTGCAAATACTGTTTAAGATAATTCTCCTTGTCTGGAAATCACTTCATGGTTGTGCCCCGTATTACATTACGTCGCTTGTAAATGCTCGTGTTCCTGCTTGGAATCTTCATTCCTCAGGTCGCTCTCTCTCCTGGAACCACCTTCTCGCCCAAGAACTGTTCTTTATGGTGAATGCTCTTTTGCTCACGCTGTGCCGAAATGCTGGAACTCCCTTTCTGAGAACATAAAATCTGTTAACAGGCTGAGGCCTTTTTTATTTGCAAATACTTGTATTAATTGATTATTGACACCAGTTTATGATTTTTTTTTCTCCTTGTAAGTGCATTGAGATTTTTTAAATGCACTCTAAGAACCTTTATTATTATTATTATTATTATTATTATTATTATTATTATTATTATTATTAACTTAATTGAGAAAAAAAAAGAATCATTTCCTGCTCTGAATCGAGTTGTTTAGAGAAGTGCTGGCATTTATCCCTGGTCAAGTGTGGCTAAAATTTGTAGATTTTCATGGTTTTCA
>JALIRR010001974.1:50000-52500 GCA_023091755.1 Montipora sp. Colony 1 RG-2022 | reverse complement strand
TAAGCCCGCAATTTGTTTGACAACCACTTGACTGTAAGCTCCGGACAATTAACCCCCAATTTGAAGAGTCCTAGGCTTCTGAAGATGATATACCTTATCCGGCTAACTCAGTGTTGTACCCAATTCAAACCCTTTGGGAATAAAACGTTTTGTTGTACCTCACAACTGAAATGCAGTTTTATATTGGACGAGAACGTATCACCTGACGCGTCCGAAAACTGTATAACTCCCTAGGGCGAACAAAACTCTCTCAAGGGGGTGTTTACATGAGACTGGGACGAACTCAGAGCGGTACTATGATGAACTTGTACTGGTATGAACTTTTTGCAGCCGTTTACGTAAAACTGAGACGAGATTCTTGGTGCCTGGTTTCGGGATGAAATGATATGTTTTGTCTAATAAATATATGGCTGACCCAAAAGCAATACAAGCTTGAAATTTCTGAACCCAGTCTGAGATTTGCTGTCATTTACCAACCTCGTTCCCAGGTCTCGGTCCAGGTCTCATGTAAACTCATAAAAAGAAATGTAGGGAGGCTGATACATACTCATGCCGGTCTGAGTTCGTCCCGGTCTCATGTAAATACCTCCCAACTCCCTAGGGGAAACAACAGCTTGAATCTTGGACTTGCACGTGATCAGGACGTGCATCTTGGAAGCGCGGCAAATTTGTGAGCGCGTCCACTGCGAGTTTCAATGAAATTCGGAAATCTGAGTAATTTTTTTGAAGTCATGGCCGTGACAAAACGCTTTCAAGTACGAAGTGAGCAAGAAATACAGCAACTGATACGAGGCAAAAGTTGAAAGTAATTATTGAAGGTAATTCTTACACATTTGTATTTGACATATTTGACTTAAGGACGTAGGAATAATACTCGTATTTAGTTTGGTTCATTTTCAGTTGTGGGGTGTAACAAAACACTTAATGACTGGTCCCACGGGAAACAGTGAGTTTTGTTTCTCCTCAACCCTCAATGGTCGCGATCACACTTGAGAGAAACACAGTGTAACTGTAATGTTGACACTATTCAATTGTCAACTCTCTTGGCTATGGTGTTTTGAATCCCTAAGGGAACACTGAACAATAGAACTTGATGTAACACTAGTTTAAACCCCTTAATGCGTCCGCATTTAATTACCCAGTATCAAAAATACCATAATATTCTTTGTTTGTCCCTCCAAAATTTTGCATACGCATTGTTTCCAGTTTCTCTTGGGACTATTGTTCCAGGTATTTCCATACCATTTAAATGTAATGTGCTACATTATAACAGAGAAAGACTTTATACTCTCTCTTTCTTATAAGAACGTCTAATTTTGTAGTGGCTGAACGTTCTGGTTTTTTTTGCGATTTGAGCCGTAAAACGTTAAAAGTGTGTGGTGTACTAAATTTGACTACAAACTGAGTTGTTCTTCAGTGTATCATGAAATGAGAAAACCACATAATAGCTGCGGTTACACTAGCCATTTTGCCCTTGGGTAAGTGGCTTTTTGCCACGGGGAAGCAATCTTTTATGTGTAACTGATCTGCCCAAAGGAAAATTTCCTGCGGGAAATTTCCATGGATACGTCAAAAAGAACAAAAGAATTGCCCATGACAGTTCCAGATGTAAGTCTTATGGTAAACAAAACCCCAAAGCGGCTCAACCAATCACAAGATTGCCGAACGCAAGGAAAATACTTGCTGTGATGGACTGTGTAAACAACTGCAGACGTGGAAATACCCAAGCACGCCTTTTCTGGCCAGCAGCAAGTCGACGTCTAAATTATAAATTGGAGAGTTGCAAGGACTAGAGAAAGCGTAACTGAAGTCGACGTCTTTGTTGCCTTCCCGGTTTGTAAAATGAAGCGATGAATCGCTGAACTTAATTGAGGTGGACAGTTTAAGAGAAGCGCCGTAACAATTACCGAAAATAAGCCAAAGAAAAGTTGGTCGTTCAGATGTAGATCTTCGATGTTTACTTTTATTTTTAGATCCTTAATTTTAATGTATTTTGTATTGTAATTAATTTTTCAAAAACCATTTAGTGGAAAAACTAATAAATCACATCTTGTCTTATCTTAAAGGTAAGTTTCCCACCAAAACAGGCCAACGCTTACCTTCTCCTTGGGTAATTTACAAGTGTGTAACCGCAAATGGGGAGTCGATCATAACCCAGGGTAAACCCAACCCAAGCCATAACCCCAAGGTTCCCCATGGGCAAGAGGTCTAGTGTAACCGCACCTAATGTTAAAAAACCTTCTAAGTATTTGAGTTCATTGTCCTGTTAGACTACAGTTTTTCCATGTGTTTCATCTTTATTTATACTTCTTAGAGAAATGAGAAAACAAATTAGCAAAATAAAGACGTTCGTAACTGACTCTCAGCATGGGTATATTGTTGGTTTGTTCTTAAAATGTTGATAAATCTCAGCTAGGCCCGGGTTGCTCGAAGCATGGTTTGCGCTAATGAGCGTTACAAATACCATGGAAACTTGGAGGTTTTGAGACCTCTTAACCAA
>JALIRR010001974.1:30000-45000 GCA_023091755.1 Montipora sp. Colony 1 RG-2022 | reverse complement strand
TAAATGCATATGACTGACATAAAAAATAACACGCTAATATGCTAGGCACGTTTTAAAATGAAGTCACATCTATTCAAAAAAATTTTTTGTTGCTATTTTTATTAAATTTTACATTTTGTCCATGAGAACGTTTAACAAGCGTTAGATTTAGCTCAAAAAAGGTCCTCAATGGAGTTTTTTAAATACGATTTCTTTTCTTGCAATATCTATGATGAAAACACAAATTCTTACCACTAAGTTTTTCTGACATTGACATCGTCATAGCGACAGTGCGTCGCGTCATCGTTTTTGTCACGACCCTTTCAACGGTTTAGCGAGCAATATTTCGTTCGAATTTCGAATTTTTTAACGTAGAGCAATCGATCGCCCTATGGAACTTCGGTTTCACAAAGATAACTTGTTTGAAACCCCTGCTTGAACGAGTCAGGAGCTTAATAATTGATGTGTGAGAAAGAGTGGAAAAGTTCTAATTGTTGGGGAGCGGTTCGATTTATTCAAGGACAACGTGATTGCTGATTCAGCGCGCGATTTTTGTTTTTCGGAGTTGAAGGAAATTTGGTTGAAAGACAAATTTGCTGGAGATCACAGGGTGGTGTGCCCTTTGCTTGTGGTTTTAACAAACCGGAATGGATTTATTTGGAATCGTTTATAGTAAAAGGATTGAAGAGTGATCATTGAATTCTATGGGTAAGTGTTGAGATGGCAGATACGAAAATATTTTTTGTCGAGTGCTTTTGCCTTGAAGAGTTTTTGAATTTGGCGGTCGATCCATTTATTCGGGCTCCAGATCGCTCTGAAACTTCGTAAAGATGAACCAAAGGGTGAAAGTCTTCGTAAACCGGCTAAGTGAGATGAAAGGTCTTCGTCCGAACACAAGGTGCTTCCGAAGTTGCGAATACTGTCAAAACACCCTTGTGGTTTATTTTTGCTGAAATGTTAATGAGCAGAGCGGTGCAGAGCGAGTGTCGGGGGCTCTCTGGAAATCGCACCGTGTGCCGTTTGCAAGAATATAACTACATAAATTCTTTTATACGAAACGTTACGGTTTATGGCAAAGTAATACACATTGCTTGTAAAAATCCGTCGGTAATTTTGGTTCACAGTTTAAGCAGGAGTCTTAAATGTTGTCAGCTGCAAACTTGTGTTTTCGAAGAAGCCTCGATCCATTTTTGGTAGCGAAAAAGCGTTATTCGTTTGCTATTAACGTAGGATTTAGCACATGCTTAAATTCTGGAATATTTTTAAACGTTTGGCAGCAATTTTTTGTCGCTGTGCGAAGAAGTTTTATGAAAGCTTTGCCTCAACACACGGCAAGGAAAATCGTAAGCCGCGGACAGGGCGAATTGAGCTTCTCCTTTAGACGCAACGAAACTGTCATGTTATGGTCTGTGCGGTCGTTGTTATTGCCTTTTGCAATCATGCATACTGTTAAAAATTGTCACAAATGGAAAATGCTGCGATATTTTCAACATTCTGTCAAGCAAGCATGCTATTATTTCTTCATTTGTTGCGTAATTTGCTAAAAGAGTGTGGATCCGTAAACCGTCCTGTAGCGTCGAATTGTTCTCAATCTTCCAATGTATAATCATTTCCATCACAAACTGAGTTAACTCGACAGGGTACATTTTCTCGTTGTATCTGTTTCGGTTTCTGACAAATTTTATCCTAAAATAACCCAGGAAGTAACTATTTTCTTCTCTTAGATTTCTCATTGCCCTCACGATGTTGGCTCGTCATATTTATATTTTCATTCATTTGAATATTCTTCACTTTCTGGCCCGCGATCGTCTGCCCGGTTATTTCCTGTCTAAAACCCGAGCCGAGAGCAGCGTTTGAAACCTGTTCGATGTATTAAAGGGGACATTTCTTATTTTTTGTCTCAATAAGTTTAACAAATGTTGTGTAAATACCGATTCCTCTGTCTTAAATCGCGAAGTTGAAAAACCTTTCCGCATAAAAATTCACTAGATCAAAGTTCATTTTGCACGCATTTCAATTATTTGGTGGAGAATTTGTGAAGAAAAAAGCAGAACGAAACAAAAATAAATTGAAGTTTCTTCTAAGGGTTTTACTTACAGTGAAGTGCATTTTTAAAAGAAGGTAAATTCTTACGATGAAAAAGACAAGACTTAAAGGCCAACATATTTAAGACAGGCTACCTTTTGACATCTTAATGTGCAACAATTTTGATAAAAACACAAGCATCAAGTTATGTCAGTACAGTAAAGGTCATCTCACAAGCTTGCTTACAATTCAGAATTTAAAAGGACTTACAGACGTGTTTACAAATTTCTCTTATTCACTTAAGCTTGAGATTGAGAATGACATTTTAAGTTTCACTGAAGCCTATCTTAGCCATTGGGTTTTTGGTATCAGTGGATTGTGATTAAGTGTATTTTGGTTTCAACAGGCGGTTTTCATGATTTCACTGAAACATTATGTCTGGAAATGTTTTTATCAGTTCTCTGATTCTCAGGCCATAAGGCTACTAACGGATAAATATTAGACGTAAGAACTGTTTGTGAAGTTGGACGCAAAAGAAGCAATGTGAGGGTTGATGTTTTCATTTTTATCTAGTTTCGACGACAAGCATTCATTTATTGAGTGGTTTCGCTCTCATGGCTTAACCAGAAAATGGATCCTTTGACTCACCTTACCTATCCCTCCTGCCATTGTTTGCTTTTTGCCCCCCCCTCCCCCCACCCCCTTAAATTTTGGCATTGATCCTTGGTGTTTTTCTGAGGCACACCATCTCAAAATTTGAGTAGGAGAAAAAAAATGCAATTTCTACGATGTAAATAGGGAACTGGAAATGTTCCAGGTCATATTATTATTATATTTAACAATTATTCGCCGAAGGCGAAGTGATTATCGGTGAATATTCACCGAGACAAAGTCGAGGTGACTATTCACCGATAATCACTGAGCCTGAGGTGAATAATTGTTTTAGTATAAATACACAGGTGATTATTTCAAAAAAGAGAAAAAAAAACATTTCAACTCGAAATCATCTTCACTTACAGTGGCAAAACGACCACTGGCAGCCATTTTGTCTGTCGAGGTGATTATCGGCTGATAATCCAAGATAGTGAGCCAATGAGAGCGCGCGATTTTGTATAATCACCAGTGTATTTATACTAAAAAAATATAAACACAATAATTCACATAACTTTATATAGTAGTGTTATCTGGAAGATTTCAAGTACACTTTCAGAAATCGTGGTTATTCCTATGGAAATTTTTACATGGCATGTATCTGTGTGATGTGGAAAACCTCAAAATTTGCTATTTTGACTATTTATTTGACTAAATCCATTCGAGAGTGTGTAGAAAGAACCCTTGACTCCAGAAACAGAGTTGAAGTTAAAGATTTCTTTTAGTTGTGGTAACTTTGCAAAAAAGTGAGATTTCCTCTGGATTGATTTTATATATAAGTTCCCCTTCACAGCATCAAATTAAGATATGTCAAGTATTTAATTATTACACTGGGGGTGCTGATCCCATTTAGCTTTTTTCATCAACTACACTAGTGGTAGACAGCTAAGATAGATATTTTGGGAAAGAAATGATGGTTTTTGTACAGGAGAAATTTATTGTTGGACTTAACATTTCTAAATTAGTCATGCTTATTGATGTGATTATGGTCGCTTGCCTCAAACTAAATTACTGCCACCCATCTTGTGACTTAATGAACCATTAATTTCTGTGTATGGTAAATATACCTATTTCCCATTTTTGTGACTGTACATTAATACAGTTTATAGATATTTATCTTGAGAATTACATGTACAACATATTTTATCAACATTGACACATTTTAACTTATAGTTTATTGTGTATAACTACTGATAAACTACCGGTATATCAGACATTTTTGTATCCTGCCTTTGTAGTGTCATACAACCTTATTATTGTTCATGAAACTCTTTCTAGTTCTTTCTACCTGCAGGTTAATAAAAAGTGCTTAATTATTTTACTTTTCGACAGTTTTTTTTACCAACAGGTTAATAAAAAGTGCTTTAATCTATTATGATCTATTTGATAAAAAGAAATTTCATTTAGATAGAAGCCTATTATATAACAGTAAGTTTTACAAAATTTACCATAAATTGATCAAAGCCATTATTTTGGATGAGGTATGTTTGGTAATTTAATCAAACTTTTCCATGTAATGCAGACATGATTAAAATTAAGTATTTGTGGATAAGCGATTGTTACAATGTACTTAAAAACTGGTTCTTGTTGACTCTTAATATTTGAATTAAATATACAGAAATTTTTCAAAATGTACTAATTAAATTGAATAGAGTAATATGTAATAACAGTCTTAACATCAGACTCATTTAATATCATGCCATGTGTTTTCACATTTCTTGTCTAATATTCAAATACAACTGTAGCATAAATGCATCTGTTATGGTTCCAATTTTTCTTTCTTTAAAATTTTTCAAATTAAATTTTCTCTCTTTAATATTCATTATCATGATTCGAAACAAAAAAATCAAAGAAAGCTAGCTTTGAAAGCTAGTCTGTGAGCTATAACATTTAATGTTTATAATGAATATATCACTGTTCTCAATTTAGGAGTGTTTCAAGAATGTGATGTGTAAATGGAATGTGTTTTTTGTATCAGTTGTGTGTCATTATTGGAATGTGGCAATCTTAAAGAATTAGAAAAATTCATCCAACCTTCGTATTTAAAAAAAGTGTCTCCTGTCTCTTATAGATGTATGCTGTTTTTTTCTGTACGCTTACCGGATATATTACCAATGTTATATATATTTTGAATGGAAAATACATATAATTTTTTTAAACCTGTTTAGAAGTACAGGTTGGTGGTGTAGATTATTCTTGAAAGAATCACTGAGCCAGTCATGATCTGATCACTGTGACTTCTATGTTTATGTACTATCAAATGTGCCAGATGTATTTGTACTGCATAAAGGTTTGTTCAATGTCATTACACTGTTTTTATTATTACTTTCTCATCAGTCTTGCTGTCACCTATGAAGGAAATGTAAATCATTTGAGTTTGATTATTTATTAACTGAAGCTATTTATCTGTCATTTACAGTCACTTCAGGATATTAGTAATGTCAAACTTCCTTTTATTAAACTTTACATTTACATTCCTTACACAAAATTTAACTGTGCTTAGTTTTGTAAATTGCTAAATTCCTTATTCATTTTTTGAATATAGAAAAAGAAATTAAGCTTGCTATCTATGGCAATCCAAGGATTTCAATTCGTAGTTGTGTGTCTGGTAATTTTGTTTAGAATGAATTTGACAGCTATTGGTTGGAGATCTTGATTCATTATTTAATACAACACAGTAACTTGTTGGTCCCAAAGCATTGGAGTCATAAACTGTTTCATGTTTTTACCTTTGAGTGGAATATTAAAACTTTTTGCTTGCTTCTTTTGATTATGCAACCCTAAAAGTGATGCTAGGAACAAAATGTTTGAAAGTAAGTGACATTACAAGTTTAATGGATTTGAAGGAATACCACAAAAAGTTAAATTTTCATTACTGTTGAACTGTAGTATTAGCCCTGTGGTTATGAATTTATGAAAGGTAGTGTGTGGAGTTTTCTACATGTAGTTTCCTTCAAAGGTTTCTGTCATGAAGTGATACTTACAGTACAAACAGTCCAGACAGACATTGAAAGTTCTGTAACACAAAGACTTTACCTATTGATACTGACATATTCTTTCTCACTTAACAGGTTTTTTTCAATGAAAGTTAACTTTCACATGGTACATGTAATTACATTAAAATTTATGCCATAGTAATCCTTTACACTATAGGTGTGTCATGCAAGGGAAAATTCTCAAGGCTCCACGCAACAATTAAAATTTGCAGCGGACTGAAATTTGTAAACTGTTTTATATGGTGCTGGTAACTTATTATAACAAAGATAAAACTTGTGGATATTTGAGTAGTGATGTTGGCAAAATTACAAAGGTGTCAAACTGTATATTGTTAATTTGCAAAGCTATTTGACTCCAGCGTGATTCCTGATATTTGGGATCATTCAACTGTATTTTAAAATTTTCTTGGATGCACATGAGGCATAGAAACATTGCTTATAGTGATGTGAGGGTGGTGTTCTTACACCCAGTCGTTAGCTTTATAAAAGTGTGGAAGTGTCTCAGAGTTTTTGAGTCACAAATATTAAGACTTGCAGAAATGGGCTAACGGCACAAATTACAGTAACAGTACAGCATGTAATGCCAGTGGTTCATTATGTTGATGCTTGATTAGTTGTATTCCTCTGATATTTTCAAAACCCCACTCTTCTCATATTAATAAGGGAAAACTAAATACATGTACCTCAGAAATAAATAATGATGTGGTTATTAATAGTTATCAGGTTGTTGTACACTTGTCGTTGGTAAGTCTAGTAAACCCAAAGAACTATCTGGCAAATATCAACTTAACATGAAAATAGTTGTTTTACAAATTAATTTTATTGATTTCTTGCTTATGTCATTATAACTGAAGCAATAAAATTTCTCAGTAGTAGTTCTTTTTTCTTAATTAGACTTTTCTGACTGGAATTACCTTGAGCTAATTTATTGAATATGTGTACCAGCTCTATATTGGGAAAGTTTCAATTATGTGGTGAATAAGCATGTAAACTTGCGACGTTGCAGTGTCAATAGTTTGTGCCACCAACACTAGGTTTTATAGCCTTTGCAATAATAATTCCTGCAGTAAAGCAGTTGTGACAAAGAGTTTTGTAAATGATTTCGTGCATCAAAAGCAGCAGCAAGAGAGTTTTTTACGTTCAATGACTCAGTAAACATTGCATTGAAAGCAACTTGGCAAAGAAAAGTTGTTGACTGACTTGTGTTCTTTGAATTTATGCATTAGTTTTGCATTTTTATGCATTATGTTTTGTTTTGTGCAGGGATGGCGCAGTGGTGAGAGCACTCGCCTCCCACCAATGTTGGCGTCATATGTGGGTTGAGTTTGTTGGTTCTCTACTCTGCACCGAGAGGTTTTTCTCTGGGGACTCCAGTTTTCCCCTCTCCTCAAAAACCAGTATTTGGCTTGATTTGCGTGAATTGTTAATTTCAGTTGAGAATGTCCCCAGTTAGTGCTCCAGTGCTAGAACGACTAGACACTTAAATAAAGTTCCTTTCCTTTCCTTTCCTTTCCTATGTAACTGTGCATCTATTCTTTAATGGCCAATACCTTGACCTTATTCAGTACTCTATGCTGAGAACAAATGTATGTTGAATAAATGCAAAGGCAGTGCTTACATTTGAAGGTGCGGTATTATGCTCTGATAATTGCTTCTCAGCATGTAAAAAAGTCATTAATTTAAATGTAGAATCTATTGTTCTTTATTAAGCTGCCAAGATGTCGAGCAGTAGGTGATGGATATTTCATTGGGGGGTGCATCTTCTGACAAAGGCAAGTGGTAGATATCCTGTCTTTTGTGATAAGTTGGGGCTCATGGCTGGGTTCCAGAGACTTGCCAGCCAAGGGGCCAATGTGTCAGTCACCCGACCTCTTCTAAATAGTTCAGTAGCCTTATTAGCATACCTTACAAGATACCTGGTTATCAAATTAAATGAGGTTTTTTTGCCAGTTTATTATGTGTTTTCAATCACTTTTTAGCAATATTTTTACATCATCTGGAAGTCCACTGTTTCTTCTTCAAGGTGAACTTAATTCTAGAACTCAGTATCTTGTGTACATTTACTGCGCATATGGTTTATTTTTGACGCTCGCTTTCCACTGCAAAACCTCGAAAATTGGCCAAGTTATCTTGTACACACACACATTGCAGGCGAATGAGTCGATGGGTTAAATGCAACCATAAACCTGCACTTTGAGAGAGGACTCTTGCTAAAAGTTCTGTATGACCAGAGATTGGTCTCACTGATATATTGTTTTGTGATTCTCAGTTTCGGTTCTTTGGAGTGAAATTTAGCATTGAAGGCAGAGTCCATGAACTTTTGCTCTCCCTTTTGTCTTTTTAGGAAGCAATGATGATCACATCTCCAAGGCAAATATTTTAGCTCCTGAAATGAATTACATTGCTGGGAAATCAGAAGACCAACAGGCAGATGAGGTGGATTTTGCTGGAGTACAAAACTGTTGCAGCAAAATCCCCACAACGTTCCGTGATCCAAGCTCTGCACCCCTTCGAAAGCTCAGTGTGGACCTGATCAAAACCTATAAGCACATTAACGAGGTATGCTTAGAATATACCCCTTGAGCATCAATGGCATCAGTGACAACCCAACCACCACTGGATATTTATTGAGCCATTCTATTCGAGGTTAATTGTTCACCCCTGAATCAGCCCCCCCCCGCCCCTCCACTGAGGAGTAAAATTGTTTGGTGTTTGACAGAGTAAATCCTATATAAGTGTTGCTTTCATGCTTTCATGAGGGAAAGCACTTATGTACTGTATCTCTGAGAAGCTGAAGAAAATCACCAAAATAGTTAAAACAATGTTATTTAGCTTGTTTTTTAACAACACTGAGATGAATCTGGTGGATATTTACCTCAACTTTACTTCCCCAAGGGAGGTAATTGTTGTTAACAGTAATTTATGGCCCAGTGAGAAAAAAACTTGTGTTTTACTATGAAGGTGTATTATGCCAAGAAAAAGAAACGGAAGGAATTGGAAAAGAATGAGGAAGGAGGGCACAAGAAAGAGAGACGATTGTACAACGATGGATATGATGATGAGAATTTTGATTATGTCATAAAAGCTGGTGAAAAGTGGTTTGATCGTTATGAGATAGAGTCCTTGATTGGAAAAGGATCCTTTGGGCAGGTAACTTATTTTTAAACCATGTTTTTCTCTTTTGTTTAGTTTTACCAATTACTGTACACCCCTACTTGCTATGCAACTTGAGGTTAACCCAGAAAAATTGCTTTTAAACAGCACAAATCAAAGCAAAACTGACGAAAAATGTTGAGCATACATGATAATTTTGACAGTTACAAGCAACAGAGACAAACGTTGAAAATCTGTTAGGCTGAACAGTTTTCAAAAACCCCAATATTGCAATCCATTTTAATTAAGATTCCTCGATTTTGCTAAATTTCGTGAAACAGCCTGTTTAACCCTGTTGGCTTTGAGGGGTTGCCCACTCACTAGTAAAATTGTCTGGTATTAGACAGAGTAAAATATATATGGCCAATTTAGGAGGGTGAGGCTTAAATATGTATTAGAATTGGGTGAAAAATGGTTTGAACACATTACAGTACAAATAGAGTCCTCAAGTAGGAAGAGAAGTGAAATGAGGATTACTCTTTATGGCTACAAACTACATGTACCACTTTTTTTTTATCTTGTTGTAAAAGCAGAAAGATGTGTTTTGATTTGCGCAGATAAAAGTAGTCCTCCTCGAGTGGGCAAAGGGTCCTTCTAACCGATGAAAATGAGAATAATTTTTTTTTAGCTTTTTGCCATTTGTTCATTTAATTTAAAAAAATAAGAAAAAAAATTAATGAAAATTTCATTCACGCAACTCTGAAATTGTTTTTTTAACTAGGATTAAACCCTAGGGTAGTACAGAATTTTTTGCGTGATTTTTGTGAATTATTTGTGTTAACCTGTTTATTTGTCAATTGATATAGCCTGTAAGGAGAAATTGCATCTGGATCACAATTTAAATTTGGCATAATAATAATAAAAATATTCTATGTTAAATGGTGCATCCTTGTGCGTAAATAATAATTATTGCTATCTTTTTTTTTTTCAAGGATTTAAGCAAACAAAAAGCTGTCTGAAAACGAACATTAGTTTGATAAACTAAAACTAAAATTTATTGTAGTAAATATTTCATAATATTCAATTCTGAGGGGTTTTCCCTAAGGATGTACTGAGTGAGGCATGTATTTTAAAACAGCAGCAAAGTTTGTTGTCATAGCTTTAAACCTTCGATATATTTTTTTCTATTCTCAGATTGCTTTAACCATCCCCTCTTTTCTTTTTTCCAATTTAAATACATAGTTTTTTTGTCTATGTAACTACTAGGACTTCCAAAGTTTTCTTCAATAGGCAGTATAGACGAACCCTTTGGTGGAAACATTGAGTTTGCTAAGGTCATTGTAAAGTACAGCTTAGGATCTTACCATTCAGTGGTGAAACTGGAATGTTTATCCACAGACTCAAAACTTGGACCTACACTGTTGAAAAAAATAAACAGATTACAACTCAGTAGCTCATTCCCACTCTAACAGTTTAAACAAAAAAATACTCTTGTATAAATTATGCTAATTATGTGCAAAAATGATCTGCTGTAAAGTGCATTCAGTTACAACTAGCGTGCAGTTGATGATGCCTTCTCTCTGATAACTGAGGCACCTGTGTACAGCTTTCCTATAAATGCTGAACCAGGACCGTTAATAACCAATAAAGTTGCAAAATTTTGCTACAAATACCATTTAAATTTTTAGGTTTTTATTGTAACTCTTGTTTGGTTTGGTAATAGATTTTTCTGTCTCATTGGGGTTGGGGCGATTCTACGAACCTGAGTCTATATGGCCCGAGAAATAATTAATTTTTTCGTGGTTCGAGGAAAAGCGTCAAAACTTAAACGTGTTAGGTTAAGTGGCATAAGTTTCATTGTAGGCTAAGAGTAATTTTAAAGTTTGAGTGGAATTTAGGCGTCTGAGGTCCACACCTAATTAAATACAGGGTTCGTACGGGTCTTGGAAAACCTGGAAAGTCATGGAATTTAAGAATTTCATTTTCCAGGCCTGGAAAGTCATGGAATGTTTTTTTCGGCCATGGAAAGTCATGGAAAATTTTAATTATAAATGGTAAATTAATCATTGCAGTTGTCAAAGCAAGGATAAAATTATATAGATGCGAGTTTCTATCAAATAATCGGAAGTTGGGCGGAAAGAGGTTGTTAATTTGTTCAAATTTGATCTGAGTAATATCCTAAAATAAGGATAGTTTTGAAAATTTTCTTACGTGACAGTCAAACTTAGGGTCATGGAAAGCTAGAGAAGGTCATGGAAAAAGTCATGGATAGTCAAGGAATTTGAAGTGCATAAAAGAGTTCGAACCCTGAGATAACAACTGTCAACGTCTCCCATAAAACCTCAGAATTTGGTAATTTTGAATTACGGGAAAAAAGCCTGCGAACGCGGACGTATTTCCAACGTATTTTCGGGTGGAGACAAACGACCACCAGAAATACGTCTGCGTTCGCAGGCTACGCTAAAGCAGTGCGTCAAAATTATCAACGCATGTGTAGAGTGATTGTGACAGTACAACAGTGAAACTGCATTCTCGATCTTTTCTTTTCAAGCACTCGTACCAATCCGGATATAGGACTAGCCCATAATTTACACCGTGAAAGACATACCTCTTACTTACCGAGTTCGAGGTCCGTACTGTAACTTATGGACCGAGTTTTTTCCCTTTTATTCGCGCTTGGGCCATAAATCAACGGGACAAAAACGAGGATCCGTAACTTACCGTACGGACCGAAAAAACGAGGTTAGTAAGATATTTATTATATCTCTGAGGTTAATCCGGCGCGCGGAAAATAAAACTGGCGGCCGACAGCGGTCCGTACTGTAGAATACGGCCCGCAAAATTGACCAATCACAACGCGCGTACGAAGTGAGAGATATAATTAACAATTATTCGCCGAAGGCGAAGTGAATATTTAACAACTATTCACCGAAGTGGAGGTGGCTTGCGGTGGATATTTACCGAGCCGCGAAGCGGCGAGGCAAATATCCAACGCTAGCCACCGACACTGAGGTGAATAGTTGTTTGAGTATATACTAAAACAGTGAGATAGTATACAGCACAAAAAATTAATTTGGATGTTTTCTTCACTTGTCACGGATGCAAATCGGGACGCCATTTTTTCCCGAGTTGCTCGGAGGTAAATAGCACAGGGTATTCGGAGTTGGACGAGCCAATCAGCGCGCGAGTTCAACGCTATCCACTGTTTTAGTTTATACTGATGGTGAATATTTACCGAGACGTAGTCGAGTTAAATTTTCCCCAATATTTACTGAGCCTGAGGCGAATATTTGTTTTAGTGTAATTTTCAGCGGTGAATATCGAGAAAGTGAAAAACAACGAGCTAAAAACAAGATAAAAAGGCACGAAAAGTGCTTGATTGGCTTAGCAGCCGCGCCTCCAAAATGTTATATTCACCGGGTAGCGCGGTGAACATAACACTAATTAACAATTATTCGCCGAAGGCGAAGTGATAGACCTAATCGGCTAACTCAATGTTGTACCCAATTCAAATCTCACGGGACTAAGATTCTTTGTGTGTTGTATTTGCATGATAATGTAGCATTCATATTTAAATGATATGGAAATACCTGGAACAAAACGTTTTATTCCCAAAGGGTTTGAATTGGGTACAACATTGAGTTAGCCGATTAGGTCTATTATCGGTGAATATTCCCCGAAACGAAGTCGAGGTGAATATTCACCTCTAATCACTGAGCCTGAGGCGAATAATTGTTTTAGTATAAATACAGTGGTGATTATTTCAAAAAAGAGAAAAAAAAAGCATTTCAACGCGAAATCATCTTCACTTACAGTGGCAAAACGACCACTGGCAGCCATTTTGTCCGTCGAGGTGGTTATCGGCTGATAATCCGAGATAGCGAGCCAATGAGAGCGCGCGATTTTGTATAATCACCTGTGTATTTATACTAAATTCTTATATTCACTGCTGAAAATTATACTAATAAAGAATAATAAGAAAATACTGTACCCGCCTTTGCGCAAAGCTACATTAAGAATTGACCTTTTCGTTGATGCTACCCTTGTCGTTACATAAATTTCCTATCGATGTCATCACTGACGGAGGGTGCTTCCTTATTTCTTTTTTTAGTTGAGACTGCTGTATAGAGATATGAAGAGAGGTTTTCAATTGAATGGTGTACAACAAAAGCAAAGAAATTATTCTGACCTTATTAAGTTAATTAAAGGTCAGATGCAGGCGAGGAAATGACATGGTAGCCCGCGTCGGGCGCGGGAAAATTCGCGCAAACCAATGAGAATGCGTTTTGATGTTGACGCAAGATATCGCAATTTTTTTGCCACATTGCATCATTTTCCTACATAATGTTAATACAGTTTTGCTGTCTAATTTTAGGTTTGCAAGGCATACGACCATCAAGAAAAAGAGTACATTGCCATAAAAATCATAAAGAATAAGAAGCCATTTTTGAATCAAGCACAGATTGAAGTTCGTTTGCTGGAGCTTATGAACGCTCACGATCCTGAGGGAAAGTACTACATAGGTAAGACTTCTATTTCGAGCGTTTTTTCTTTTCCAAGGGAGTGGCAGTGCTAATGTTTTTCGTGATACCACTGCAGTATTTACACGAAAACATTCTTAACAAAAGGAAAACGAGGAGGATTAAAAAAACTCAGCAGAATGGGTTATGCATGTCGCATTCATGGCGATTTCACGTCTAAAATGTCAAACTATTTTTATCGCTTACCGATGGTGATGTCAAATATTGTCAGTGGATTAGGTGGTAGTTTCGACGACTTTTAAAGCACCCGGGATTCGTTTTAGTATAGCTTTGTCCTCACTGCCAAATGTATTTTTGTTATTAACTCGGCACATCATTAATCCTTTCGGTTCCGGGGGGGGGGGGGGGGGGAACCCCTCTTGCGAGTAAAATCGTCTGGCATTAGACGGAAAATATCTGTTCGGAAAACGATTTGAGATCTAGAATTTTCGGAACGTTTGTTGTAAAATTTCTTGCTTGCCTGCCTCTCCTAGGATTTTCGAACATCTGAAAAAAGGAATAATTGCCCATTTTAAACGGATTTTCACCCTTAAAAGGTCACCTAGAATTTTCGGGAGCCTTTTTTCTGGCTGAAATTTTCGAAAAGATAAGTTTTGATCCCTATAGTTTTCGGATCACTAGACTTTTATCTAGGAAATCCGAACAGATGAAAAAAAATTAGTACATAAAATATGCCTATACCTACCGTTTAAATACTAAAATACGTTTAACAAGATAACACAAACAGCGGTGATAAACATTGTATTTCAACACATTTTTATAAAACTTGACGATTCATGAAACGAGAGCATGTCGTCGATTCAAAGAAGATTTGTTGAACTACGAACTGAACCAGAAGTTTTCACTGCGCCGCAACTTCCAGAAGTCTTATGAGTCAGCACGTTCCATTCTTCAGACTATCCTGTCCTCACGTCTACGATATATATATATATATAGTTTTCAAAAATTGTAACGGTCACTTGTGAAAATGTGTGTTGACTAGCATACGAAACGTCAAGTTTTATAAAAATGCGTTTGAATACAATTTTTATCACCGCTGTTTGTGTTATTTTCTTAATCAAGCTACGATGGCCTAAGAACAAGAGTTTATACGTTTAAAAATGCTATGTTTAAGTGGTTTTGAACTATATTCTCGTTGGGTGCCCCTGAACCATCCCAAGAGGTTTATTTTCATTTAGTAGAATGTCCAGCGGGGCAGTAGGTCAAATAAGAAAGGAAAAATGTAAATCATGTAATGATTACAAATGTCTTGTTTTTATCTTTCAGTTCGGCTCAGAAGACATTTTATGTACAGGAATCATCTGTGCTTAGTATTTGAACTCTTATCATACAACTTGTACGATTTGCTTCGAAACACGAACTTTAGAGGGGTGTCATTGAATCTCACGAGGAAATTTGCTCAGCAAATGTGCACAGCATTACTTTATTTATCGACACCAGAACTCAATATCATTCACTGTGATTTGAAACCTGAGAACATTCTATTGTGTAATCCGAAAAGGAGCGCTATCAAGATCGTGGATTTTGGAAGTTCATGTCAGCTCGGACAAAGGGTGAGTGCTTTTTTGATGTATTATTTCGGGAGAGAAGCTTTTTTATTTTGTCAAACCAAAACCGAGGCAGTTTAATTTGACGAATCACAACATATGCAGACAATCAAATAAACCAGTCAGAACATAAAGCAAATACGTGTAGGCACGCCAAAACGCGGGAAA
>JALIRR010001974.1:5000-25000 GCA_023091755.1 Montipora sp. Colony 1 RG-2022 | reverse complement strand
GGCGACTTAAATTAACGCGAATTTACTGTAAAACGACTTTCAACTTAAGAAAATTCACGCGAAGGAGGAGGTAGAATCCCATAATACAGGAAATTAATGGGATTAAGACACAGTTGGTGGTGACCACTGAGCCTCTTGGTTAACAAAACATTCCTTAAAGTTTTAACTAACCGTGGGTTAACGGAAAGAAAGAAAGCTTGTACCTTATTTTATTGTTTCTTAGGTGTCATTAATGTCTGGAAAGGTTTCAAAATTAGGGTTAAAATAGTGGAAATTAAGAGCGCGGAAATTAAGGCTGCACTTAATTAATGTCGCGGAAATTAACGCTCAACATGCGCGACTTAAAGTAACGCGAATTTTAACGATTCGCGTTAATTTCCTATAGTAAGGATGTTCTTCAAAGGGTCTTTTAGTCTTACATTTCAACCTTGAATTTTATTATCGTATCATCTGGCTTGACAAGGTTAAGTCTCTACTGTTTACAGTTGACCGAAGCAAGCGTCGACTCAGATGATAGAGAAATTCTCTTTTCTCGCATTTGCACTCACGTTAGAATATTAACGTTTGCGAACCGGGGCAACGCAAAAGAGATCGCACTTTAAACAGAAATTGAAAATTTGAGTTATTCCTTGCTACTCCTTCGGTTGAAAGTGAAACCAAAATGGCGGCACTTTCATCAGCCATTTTGTAAAAAGGCTTTAAATGTGCCAATTTTGTACAATTCTTGCATTTGTGCCAGCACTTGTGTTGCGTGTGTAAACCGAGTTTTCTCTGTTTATTTTCAAGTTTGACCAAATGATGAAAGTTGTCGAAGTTTTGGGAATTCCCCCGAAACACATGCTAGAAAGTGCACCGAAGGCAAGAAAGTTTTTCGATCGTTTACCAGACGGTAGCTACGTTTGTAAGAGTAGTAAAGACGGGAAAAAGGTGAGTAATGCTTGATTTCTAATAATAGGTATATAAATAGAGCTGTTTATTCACACTATTGCAGATCATAAATTTGAATTTCAGTGATGGTCAGACATACAAAACTAGACTAAAAGACACTAATTACAATAATCTACTATCTAAGATAGAAGTGAGCCATTACACCCACCCTAAGGGTTGCCCCTTACAGTACGGAATTTATTGGTACAGAATGCAGAGAACCTCTCAGGTGCAGGATCCATACTTGAGTCACGGCCACCGTAAATGGTTTGAACCAAGAAGTCATATCACAATTACAATACAATACTATACATACTTAATTGACCGCTCCCCATAGGGGCTTTTCAGGGCCAATGAAACACAACGAAACAGAACAACAACAACAACTGTTAAGAATCCCAACTGGCCGGAGGCAAACCAGTTGGCTATTTACAAGTGCAGCTGGGAAGTTGAACCAGGGACTACCAGGATCAAATTCAACGAGTGGTTAGAGCGGGTCTTGAACCCGGGATCTCCGGATCTCAAGGCAAGCGCCCTAACCACTGAGCCACACTGCCTCCTATGTGAAGTACGATCCTATGTGAAGTACGATCGTCCGGGTGAGTGGAGTCCTGAGAAGGACTGTTTAGGATGTCAACTCTCATTCAAATTTTGTTCTCTCTGTCTTTCATTACAAATCAAAGAAAATGCCTTGAGTATACGAATATGGTTCTTGGTAAGGAAACTCTCTGCACTCGTAAGCGTAACGCTAAGTTAGCGTTACACTGCAACTTAGGTCAGCCCAGAAAATAACACAATCGTGGCCGACCAAGCGTGACAAAACCCGTAATCGGTACAAAGGGCTGCAAGGCAATACATGTTGCAATGAGCGAAAAACCATAAAATATAACAAGTCAACTCAACTCAATTCAACTTTTTATTAACGTTGAAGCAATAAATCACACAAATACACTAACTACAGTTAGCAAAGGCTATTCGAAGCAGGCAGTGTGGGCAAAGCGTGAGAAATTTCTCCCGATTTAGAGAAAAGGATTAAAATACCAACCGGAATATGGTATTTGTCATTATATCCTCCAAAAATGCGCGCGTTACTTTTAATTGATGCTTCGTTGGAGATTTTTAAGTCACGCTGAATTTAAGTGTTAGTCGTCTATGGCTCTTTTATGCGGTGGAACAAGAAAGAAGGGCTTTGTTAAATGCTTTGTTGTGCTTAAAACGTGTTCTTCTCTCCAAGGAATACCGACCGGCCGGAACGCGCAAGCTTCACGATGTTTTAGGATGTGAATCAGGGGGTCCTGGAGGAAGGAGACAGGGCGAATCAGGGCACACTCTCCAGGACTATTTAAAATTTAAAGACCTTGTTTTACGCATGCTCGAATTCGACCCCAAGGCGCGAATAGCGCCATATCAAGCTTTGCAACATTGCTTTTTTAAAAAAACTGCTGACGAAAGCACCAACACATCTCATTCTGCTAACTCATCACCCGCCATGGGTGGCACAACAAACAGAACGGTTGCTGCTAGCACAAACAGCGCTACTGTGTCCAGCGGTGGCACACGCGCATGCTCAGATCCCACCACTCACGCAACAGTGGCGGCATCGGCAATGGAATGTGACAGTCCCGGTGGAAAGGGTCCGCAGACATGGGGCAACACAGGCGGGCCTATTTCATCGCATTTTAAGAAAAGTACTGAAAGAACTTGCAATAATTATGATTCAAGAATAGCCACACAGGGACTTCAACAAACTACGTCGTTACCCGGTAACCACAGCGAGGGTTCATCCGCATACAGTTCAGCCTCGTTAAATGTCGGTGGTGGAATTTACTGCAGCTCCGAAACTGCTTCGAATTACTCTTCATCTTCGTCTTGCAATTCAATGACTGTAGAACCGCATGGGCCGGTGATGAGCGGTTCGTTACTCCCGGAAGCTTATACGCAGCTCAACTATTCGGCAACAAACTTGACGCTCAATCCTGGAGAACACGAGGTTAATTGCGTGGGATCATCAACGGCGATCCCTTATTCGGTGACAAGTCCGCGGGGAATTGGAATGGGACATCGTAGGGATTATGTGCATCAACATTCAACCGGGGATGAATCTCCCATGGTGGGAGTTTGTGTACAACAAAGTCCGGTGGTCAGCAACTAGGAGAGAAAACAGACTCCACACACGGTTCTATTCTCAGTGGTTCGCCAAGTCCTTCCACGAATCCCGCAAGAAGAATCGAAGACGATCGAATCGCGCGTCTGGTAGAGGGATCCAAGGAGGAAATGGCACATTGTTCCGGGATTGCAGCGAGGGATACACCATCCCGCATTCAAGTCCCCTTTGATAGAAATGCTAAAAATTGCGCCAAGAGGTGATTTTTTTTGGGTTAAGCGCGCATGCGCTTTTTAAAGGCAGCAGCTGAACATTACCTCGACTTTAAGCGGGCACTGCTTCTTGTCCTTTCTCAGTGCTAAGTGCTGCAATGTTTTTGCTATAGTTTCCTATTTCTCTAAGGAAGATATTTAAAGAAGGACTATCCTCGAACGTCGTTTACAAAGAAAGTACAAATAGTTTGGTCCTGGATGGTGTCAAGCTCTTCGGTTACACCGTATGGAAGACGTAGCAGTTGTCATGGAGGCAAGGCAACGCCAGAGCCCTTTGTTAAAGTGCCTATGAATTGAAAAATATCTTTTCCTTATCTTAAAGACCTTTCAAAATGATAAAGAATGGCGTTTTCTATGTTAAACTATTCTCTTTCGTTCTAGAGATATTCAAGTTTATGTTAAAAAAGTGATGGCCTTGCAAATGACTGTAATGAATCACAAAATTTAGAATATCTCCGAAAATATTGGGTGGGTGTTGTTCGAACTTGGCAGCAGTTATCTAGACGAAGTAGAGCACAAAATAATACCCTCTACGCTGTTGCCATGGCAACCTTTTTTTTTTTCTGCGGGTCCATTTAAAGCAGGATTGATTTTGTCGTTTGTTGTCGTAATAAGACATGTTCACTCTCGGTAAACTTATACAGAGATGTAAAACATTATGGGCAGCACGTGCGTTTCAAGTCTGACTATCTGCCTTTACTTTTTCTGTTCAAAATCCTAGATATTTGGTTCATTACAGAACGGGACAGGAAACGAGAGTGTTGCCATGGCAACATCTTAATGGGTGTCACTTTGTGCCTTATCTGATGTACATTAATTACTCAAATATTTTCGGGGATATTCTCAATTTTGTGATTCATTCCAGTCATTTGCAATTTTTGTGACGTAATCAATTTTTAAACAAAAACTTCAGTATCTGTGGAATGAAAGAAGGAGGAATTCTAAAATTCTCAAGTTTCTCATGACGTGACAGCCGCCATGTTGGTGTCCCCAAACAAAGAAAGGGCGGCCATGGTGGTGTCCCAACCCAATCCTCCGGGAATTGAACTTTATTGTTACGCAAACGTTTTCGTTTGTTTTGTTGAAAAACATGGCTGTTGATCACGTGAGTGAAACCCAAGAATAGAAAACACCATTCTTCATCGTTTAGAAAGGTCTTAAAATAAGCAAAAGGCATTTTTTACATCATCGACACTTTAAAATATCTTCAATACATATATTTACACTCATCTTGGTCGTTTTTGATTCTGTGAATGTCCTTTTGCTTCTTAAAGGCCCACCTTCAACCGACAGGCTTTTCGACCGTTTGCTTTTGTTATGGAAATTCGCATTGCGTATCGTAGCGATCTGATTGGATAAATTTCAGCTTTAGCTGGATTTTCATATATTCTCTACTTGCGCAAATCCCATAATACACCTCTTTTACCCCCAAAACATTTGGGTAGGCATTGTTTTCGATTTCTCTTGGGGCATTTTCATGTCGGTTATGGAATTTGTGCAAGCAGAGAATGAAAACATTTTCACGGCACGCAATGCCTGTTGGCTGAACGTACTTTGTTAGGGTCAATTCCGACTGCTGATTATTGCAGTGTGACAACATCAAAACAAAGCATGAAATTGTTTGATTCGATTGCCTTGAAAATTTAGTAAATGTTCCTCGCGTTGTCTTGTTCTTCACCGCCTGGTTTGCAAAATGTTTTTAACAAACGGCACGTAACGTTAAGGAACAGCGCCATTTTTATTTATCGAGAGAGGTATTGAACCTACTTCTACTAAGAAATAGAAATTGTTCTTGAATCAAGTAAACTGAGCACTTGACCACTTAGTCGTCCAAGTGTATGAAAGTTTACACTCTCATGCGACTATGTGATTAAGCGATTGTCATAGTTTTTAACCGGTAGCGTTTTTAAAAATTTAAGTCCACTTCTTCTTTCTTTCATTAAACCTGAACTTAGAACTGCGTCAACTGCATTGTTAAGTACTGGAACCCTGTTTTATTTTTTATCTGCAACTGCAAATTTGCAACTTTTTGTTGTAATAATGAAAGTAAGAATTGAACATCGGGGACAATTTCAGGTGAAAATTATTTAGAGTTAAACGATTCTCTGCTTTCTCAAATCCCACAATACATCTTGTTTACCCCCCCCCCCCCCCCAAAAAAAAAAAAAAAAAAAAAATGCGCAATCATTGTTTTCGGTGTCCCGAGAGAAATCGAAAACAACGCCTATGCAAATTTTTTGGGGGATTAAAGAGGTGTATTATGGGATTTGAGAAAGTAGACAATACAGCAGTTGAGGTGCCTTTTACTTTTTACCACAAATCACTGGCTTTCCTATCGAGAGTTTCACGTTCATTCTCAAATATTTGTGGAAAGATTTGATTTCTAAATTTAAAGGAAAGGTTTGTATTGAAAGGCGATGACTCGTTCAATACACCTTATTCCAAAATGGCCGCTGATTTATGCGGATACAAATTGGCCCTTGTTGCCTCGTTCAAGATAAAATATTCTTTTGAATTTTAACCTTAAGAACGAGGCATCAAGGGCTTGTTTGAATAAAAACAAAAGAATATTTAAATGGCGGCCATTTTGGAATAAGGTGTATGGGAAAGGACAGCGCAGTAGTAGTTTCCATTTGAGCCGTTACACTTGAAAATTTCATCCATTTTTATTCTGTTTGAACAGAAGCTCTCGACCTTGAAGCGTGTAACTTGTAACTGTTTTCCTTGGAACAAAGGTGGGGATTTTTCGGACACTATTTTATGCCCAAATATGGACAAAAAATGCACGAACCACGTTGCATCCAAATAAGGAATTTTTTGAAACTCAAAAAACCCCAGCTCTGAACCAGAGTTAGACGCTTTATGGTCATAAGCTTCTGTTTGAATTATGATTTATCACTTTAGGAGTTAGTGCACAAGCGTGCAGTAAGAATAACGTACAGCACAGTCATCAGCATCTAAGAAAGAAACGTGACCTGAAGATTCATGGAATGGATATCTGGGAAAAATGTTGGGGAAAATTTTGTTTCGATGTATTGAGTTTTTAACCCCTTTTTCTAAGTTGGGTAAGAATAATGGTTCAAGTAGAGGGGCATGCTTCAAAAGATACTCAATAAGCGCGCCCGAGGTGTGCTTTCACGGCGCTTTTGTCTTTGTGAGATTTTTTTCGACGTTAAGTGATATTGGGAGTGATTGGCAAAAGTTATTGGTGAACGTGTTATTTATTGACTTTTTTTTAAAAAAAGAAGCTATCTTTTGAAGCAGGGAAATTCTTTGTCTGTCTTTGCTAATCTAGGCTAGCAGTGTCATTTCGCTAGCTTAAGTTTTATTCATATGTTACAGTTTTAATTTAAACTGGCGAAACTGATGGCTGTTTGTTGTGAGGCGTCTGCCCTTCGCTAATTGGTTCGTGATGCATCACGTGGAATACTGTAACAGGTGTTGCGTAACAAACCGGAATATTTGCAAACAAAAAGATGGCCTTGAAGCAGTTTCACTTTCCTTTTTGCAAGCCGTGCTTTTTGCTGGCAGATATCACGGAGAACATTTTAAGGATTTTAATTTTACTGAAGATGTACATTTTAAGGAATATTTGCTGTAAAATACTGTAAAAGTTTGATTTTTAACTTGAGTCTTACGAGGCTTTGTGAAAGGTCTGTAAGTCGTTTTTAGTAAAAAAAAAAAGTTTCAGAACCAATGTGGTGTCCTTTGTGAAGCAGGTCAGAGTCAAGAAAATACAAGTGAAACAACTACATAACAGTGGATTTTACATGCCCCTGTCACAGATAATAGTGGAGGGTGTGGCTAAATGTAAGGTCGGCAAAGTTAAGCCCACGCTAATGCGGCCAGCGGTTTTGTCCTCAAGCTTACATCATCTGAGTGGTGGTCACAGGGGCTTATTGCTTGCCTTGTGGCTTTGAACTGATCTTTCGTTTGGCTGCACCCACGGAGACCCGTGGCCAGTCATGCGGGACGGGAGGAGAAAATAACGGGCAAAATCGGGACTGGCTTAAGTTTTTCCCGCCTTATTTGAAACTTTAGGACGGTGCCTACTATTGTTATTTCTCATACGTTCTGCGCATCTCGAGATACTCGGGTTTCCTATCAGTGATGCTTACTACTACAATGATATTTTTGCGCGGTTTAAAACTATCCGGAGAAAGTGGATCTTAGTAAGTACTCTTGGTACTCTTTCTGAGCTTTCTTAGCCGCTTAAGTCTCTTATTTCGCGGCGACAAACAGCCTATCACCGTGGCAACAAACGGCTATTTAACTACTATCGAAATATGGTGAACAGAGAACGAAAACGCTGCAAATCCACTTATTACCAAGTGAAAGTCCATGAGTTAAAAGATACGGATCCTAAGAAATGGTGGGCAGAGGGCAGATGCATTTGCTGCATGGGGAAAACACCATCTGACTTATCTAACAAGTTTTTAACTGACAAGCCTCTTACTGACGTCAACATTAAACGCCTTGCAAACGACATCAACCAAGCCTTTCTATGTCCACAGCAAGCCTTTTCGCTCATTCCTGATGACTATCACGTTAGTACATCCGGTTATGAGGCTCCACCTATTTCACTTGAACAGTGCGTTAAATGCCTTAATGCAGTTGTTGTCTCTAAAGCAGGGGGCCCAAATGACATCCCAAACTGGGTATTACGTGAATTTGCTCTTGAACTTGTTCAGCCAGTTTGTTCGGTTTTAAATACGTCCTTTATTACTGGTTCTATGCCTGAAATTTGGAAATGCGCAAACGTCACCCTTCTTGCTAAAGTTAACAACATAGAGGATATCGGGAAAGATCTTTAAACCTATTTCGCTTACCCCTACTTTATCGAAAATCGCAGAACATTTTGTTGTCCAAGAACACGTGAAGCCTGCTGTTCTGAAAAGGCTACGTCCAGACCAGTTCGGACGTATTCCTGGTTCCTCTACGCATGCCTTAATTGGCATGCGCTCTTGATGGAAGTATGTGGACGATACAACAGTCTACGAGATAGTGGAGAAAAAGAGCCTAGTCATGCGCAGTCCATCCTTGATGAAGTATCTACAAGGTCTGCTAACAACAAGTTCCAACTTCACCCCAGTAAATGCAATGAGCTTAGGATAACCTTTGCACGCTCTCCGAAAAAATATGAACTTGTAGAAATCGCGGGGTGTAAAATAAATACAGTACAGGTAGTTAAGTTATTGGGTGTTTATATTCAAGAAGACCTTAAGTGGAATTCTCATGTAACAGAAATGACAAAAAAAGCTGTCAAACGCCTGTATTTTTTAGCGCAACTAAAGCGTGCAAATGTACCACCTGAAGAACTGATTCAGTTCTATGTTGCTTGCATTCAGTCTGTTTTACTTTATTGCTGCCAGGTTTTTCATTTTAATCTTCCACAATATCTATCTTTAAGTTTTGAACGGATTCAGAAACGTGCTCTTAGGAAAATTTTTGGTTACAAAGTGCACTACTCAGATGCCCTGACACTTTCAGGCCTTGTTACGTTAGAACAAAGAAGGACGGAACTATGTAAAAAACTTTTTATCAAAATTGTAGATAACCCCCTGGATGTTCTACACCCTCTTATTTCTTTCAATGAGGGACCGACTAAGGACCTCAGGAACGCTAGACCATACCGTGTAAAGCCATGTAAGACCAGTAGGTGTTGTGACACCTTTATTAACAAATGTACAGCTATTTTTTAGCAATTCAATTACGCTACTTTTAAAGATATATATTCGTAGTCGTAGGATGTTTATTGTAAGCATGTAAGTTTTTTTTGTAATTATATTCATATATTTTCCCCTTCTATACATTGTAAACCTTAGCAATTCAGTTTATGCTGCTATTAAGGTATTGAATAAACCATTTTTTCTTCTTCTTCTTCTTCTTCTTCTCCTGGTATCCAAAAAGAAAATTAGGGGTGACCATGCATTTTTGAGAGATAATTAAACTTCAATTTGAGGAAGAACGCCATAGATTGCTTTGTATTTTAAAGCTAACCTCGTTCCCAGGCTCTCCCTCTTCTCCCTTGTCGTCGACGACAAGGGAGGAGAAGAGAGAGAGCCTGGGTTTGAGGTTGTTTTAAAGCTTTTTACAAATATTACTCATCAATTGTCTTTGAAAAATGCGTGTTACCCCCAATTTTCTTTTTGGATTTTAATAACACTTGTTAAGATCTACATCTCCTGCATAATGATATACCGGGGCAAAAAGACATTTGAATTAGTAGGCACCGGCCTTAATTAAGGCAATCCCGATTTTGCCTATGATTTTCTCGTTCCGTCCCGACTGACTTCCCCATGGTCTCCGAGGATGGTTTGGTTGCCTGTATTTAGCGAATCTTTGCGGATTCCAGCTCCCATCCCTTCCTTCCCTTTTTCACTTTGGGGCATTAGTAAGTGTAGGGTCAGGTGAGTGTGCTTCAGTTTGACAGTGCTTCTTGGTAACTGCAGGCAGGATGGGGGTTGCCGAGGATATCTCCCTGCTAGACCTGAATTTGCTCAGGCTCCCTACAAGGGCCCAAGTTCATCTATTGGCGATGAGTTCAAATGTGCTTTAGTAGCATTTTTTCGATGGTGTTTAAGGACAGTGCCTACTGTTGTTATTGCGCCTACGTTCTGCACATCTCGAGATACTCGGATTTCCTATTGCTGGTGCTTATTAATATAGGGATATTTTTGCGCGGTTCAAAACTATGCGGAGAAAGCAGAACTTAGCAAGTGATCTCGGTATCCAAAAAGAAAATTGGGGGTAACCACGCATTTTTCAGAGATAATTGAGCTTCAATTTGGAAAAGAACGCCATACATTGCTTTGTATTTTAAAACTTTTTACAAATATTGTTGATTAATTATCTTTGAAAAATGCGTGGTTACCCCCAATTTTCTTTTTGGATTTCAATAACACTTGTTAAGATCTGCTTTTTCCGCATATTCAGTAAACCGCGCAAAAATTCCTTTAAATTAGTGGGCACCGTCCTTAAGCCAATTTGCCGAACAGTTTTTCCGAATAGTCCAAATTCTGTAAAATCCCGAATCGAGAGAAAAAGTGCATCCACCGGGGAATACAAAAACAACCCCTCCCCCCACCTTCTCCTCTTTTTTTTCTCTTTGGAAAAATATATTGCGCTATCATTTTTTTAAAACCGACCAATCGTGCGCGTTTGAGAAAGCCGATCAATTTGCGTGAGCTGTGTCATAAGTGTCATTTTATAAAAAAAAAATTGTATGGAGAGAGAACTAACGTGAAGAATTACAACAGGTAGTTATGAAGCTACCAAGGATGGTATTTAAAGTGTCCAGGGGCTCGTTTCTAGAAAGTCCCGAAAACTTTTCGGGCCCGAAAAGCCATTTGTGAAATTACCAACCGCTTGTTTTAGAAAGCCGATCTTTTAACATGTTTTCAAGGCAACAAAAAGAAAAATAGCTGTCTTAGAACATTGAAAACACGGAATTCCCGAAACGGTAAAATAAGCTCCAAAAGGCACAAAAATACACCAGAGGTAAGTATTTTTTATTCATTTTAGTGAATGAACGTTAAATTGAGCGTTTTTTAGGCTTCATAATCTTCGGTATTTTATTTCCCATACAAAGTCTTACAACGCGTTTAAATTCTCAACGGCTGCCTGTAACGCAACACCGCTTTTACTCAAAGGTCATCTTCCACTAGTAATCAATTATTACACGCTCTCTAGTGACGCGAACTTGGGCTGCCTATGGGGACTTTTGAGAAACGGGCCCCAGGTCATCAAAATGTTCTCTTAGCAAAAGTTAGATTGCATTTTCATAAACGTTTCTTTTTCCTAAGAGCCGTTCATGGGCAGGAGCATCTGACATGGGTTAAATTGTCACCTGGTTAAGATAAGTTTTTTTTTGCATTTAAGTGACATTCAAGGAAAAAATACCAGCATGTTCGCTATTGATAAGTGGGCCTTTTCTCATCGGCGCTCTTACGAAAACTATCCCTCCCCTAAGGAAAGAATCGGGAAGTGCCACTCTTGACGGTTAATAATCTATACCGTGGATCATCAAAGTACACCTCGTACTTCATTCAGAGAAAAGACTGTATTTTTACAAACCAAAGCTCGTTTTGGGACATCTAACGTTCCGAGAACAGGGAGAACTCAAGCAACACAAGGTACCCTCAAAGTTTGTCCTTCTTGAGCGTGCTTAAATTTCTCTTACTGAGGAGCCCTACCCCCAAGGCCCGGGTTGCTCGAAGCATGGTTAGCGCTAACCAGTGTTACAGTGCGACGCGCCTTACCGTGGCCACCCAACAAACTTTGACATTTGACAACTACGTGTAAATAAGTCAACTCAAACAACTCATTCAACGGTGTTCAACTTACAACCGTGCGAACTTTGCAAGGAGGGGTGACTGTCAATCAAATTCGCACACCCTGATTGGCGTATAAGTTTTAAAAAACTTTGTTTAGTGGACACGGTAATGGCGCGTTGCACTGTAAATACCACCGAAACTTATAGGTTTTGACACCTTAACCAACGGTTAGCGCTAACCAGGCTTCGAGCAACCGACCTCAGATGGGCCGTTTTTATTCCGAATTTTTCCCATGTTTGCGCGCACGATGAAGAAAACTCTGCTTTCCAAGGGGCCACATATCCTCTTCGTATCCGGGAGCTTCACGTTGTATTGAAACGGTTTTCCACAGGTAACAGTGGGTTTCGAATGGAACATGATTACACCACTGTCGGTCCTTTCAGTACGGAAACGTTTTGATACTGGCTGTCTCGCATTTTTTAAGTAACCTGTGATCAGGCGCACGTTTTTTTATTGAGAGCGCGAATACCTTTCTGCACCCTGTCTTACTTTAGTAAAAGAAATGTACACCTGATCACAGGTTATTTTTTAAGGGTTCCTGCGAGCCCAACTGTTGTCATGGCAATGGTACGGCATCGCTAAAAAGTCCCTTTAAAATAAGTTTTTGTTAAATATCTTAAAAACTAATTCAGTGACCTAGTAACCTAGTATTTTTCATATTTTGAAAACACGATTAAAAACCCGAGTTAGTTATGAAAATGCTGCTGAAGATGTAAAAAAAAAAAAATCCTGTGCATAATTTTTTTTCTTTAGAATTTTTAAGAATTTGGAGAAACGAATGTCTTGTATGCAAAATATCAGGGTAGGTTACTGAGCTAAGTTTCAAGATATTTCCCAACATTTCTAACACAGTTTGTTTCCTGTTTTTTATGATTTTGGGTCACATTTGTATTTTGGGTATTGGGTACGACACATTTTGATTCATGAGCTGACACGAGCAGCTTAAGCATGGTGTGTGTGGCTTCCGCATACCCACTCAGCTAAAAAACCTTTTTTCATGTGTGTCTGGGTTTGTGTCTGTGTCTGTGTCTGATTGATTTTGAAATGACATCTCTGCATTTGTACTACAGTACTGTTGATGTATAAAAAACACAAAGACACAAACATGTCGAATCATTGCATTGCATAATTCTGCTTGAGGCAACAAAGCAGAGGGGTCTGGGATCAAAGATATTCCTATGGAATGGGTTTTGTGAAATTATCGTCTATTTCATAATTGAATGATTTATTAGAGTTTGGAATGGCAACACTCTTCTGCCATTTGTACTGTACTGAAAAAGCACAAACAGTAAATGAATGAGCACTCATTTTCCTATTGCTTTTATTGCTACCAGCTTGAAAATTAACAATAGCCAATTTGTTAGTTTAAAGGAAAATTTTAATATTCTTTTCCTCTCATGATAAATCAAATCAAAATTTGGGTGATTGTACTAAAACTAATCTAAAAGTGTGTGTGGGTTTTTTGGCAAATGATCGTCCAGCTAGTAAGAAAAAAAAGGCAAAATATTTGCAGAGGGACAGTATTTGCATAAATATTATTTCGGATATTATTATGAAAAAAATGTACACACTTTTTCAAAAAAAAAAGGTTTAAAGTACTGGCAGACGCCTGATAGAGAGAGAAAAGGCATCATTCTGAATCTCAAAGAACTTGTCAGCTCCTTCCTGCTCTCTCAAGTTTATCATCCTCCAACATGTAGGCAGGCTTGTATTTACCACTGCCATCTTCACATCTCAAGTTAGGATTAGGTGCAGTATTGTGTGCACTTCCCAGCGAAGTATACCCTTGATCATAAAGGGAGCAGTACGAGATGTTGCATTCTCTTATGACAGACCAAACATCAGAATGATGCCAATCCAAAATTGGATTGACCCTCATGTAATGAGGCCAACCAGGATCAGTCGGGGAGAAGGTGCGCAATCCATCGGAGAATGGGTCATGTCTCCTAGTTCCAAGGAGAGTGGCCTTGATAGACGGATAGGTCTCTTTGAGTGTTTTTAGAGCTGCTTTCATATTCCCAGTCATGGTTATGAGATTCAAATTGTACCTTTCTTTGGTCTGTGAGATGAATTGTTCAGCTTGGGGCAATGGTGAATTGTTGCGAATGTAAAGAGCTTTCAGCGGTTGAGTCAGCAGTGACTGTTTACTCAATGCAGCGTGAAGAATGTGAAGCAAGACAGTGCAGTCTTTTCCACCATTGAAACTGATGCATAGTTCATCCAACGAGTACAGTTGCAGAGTCTGCTGAATAACTGCCCAGGCTCCTTTAATACAGCCACTGGTTCTAGTCTCATCTGCAGGATCTAACAATCTGTAGACTTTCTCCACACCTTGTACTTGCTTAAACGTATCATGTGCAGAGGATGAACCTAAAAAAGATTAATCTCAATTCATTTAATTGTATATTGCAGACACCAGAATATGTGGAATATAAAACAGCATGCCATTTCGTATGACTATGCAGTGACGTCCCTCTCAATTTTCTACCCAACTTTGTCAAAATATCACTGTCAAGCTCAGAAAACCATGATCACTGGAAATGTTTTTGGAATGTTGATAATAAAAATTGTGTAGTGATGAATTGCTTAAATTTGTGAACAAATTCAAAACTATAAACCAGTAAAAGGAATATAATTTGTTGTTTAATTCATTTTTCTCTTGCCTGTTTGGCTTTTTCTCCTTTAGCACCAACAAATTCTTAAGTAATTCTTGGGTTTTTTGTGTTAGTGATATAGTTATGTTGATCAGAGCTAGCATTACAATCGCAAGCCAAGGTTCTCATGGACTGATGCAAATCGCAAGGGGGGGGGGGGACAATGGGACAATGGACACTGAGGGTTGCAGAGTAAACAACTGCTTAGGAAAGCCAAATCCCCTCCTGTCCCCTTATGAAAAACATATTGAACATTCCAAGTTTTAAGGATTACATTATAGGACTTACTGATCTGATCTGACATGTCACATCCATCTCCTTCAATCTTAACAATGATGTCCTTGGGTAACCTGTGCTGGAGGTAGTGCCAGGCTTCTTCTAAGTATTTCAAATTATCAGACTCCAAGGTCAACTTAACCTTGAATTTATGATTGGAAATATCGGGATAAGAGCCTAAATGGACAATCATCTTGAATTTTTCGTGCACTTCCTGCAGAATAGACGCAATTTCAGTTTCTGCAGCTGAAAGATATATGTTTCGCAAGAAAAAACGCCTCTCGCAGTTCGAAACTACAAGTTGGTTTTCCAAAAGACTAAACTCAAGTTCCAGATATTCTGGAACCCCTGGGAAGATATAGACGTTACGAACAGATAAAAGAGGGAAATTGCACTGTTTTGCTCTCGGGTTGTCTCCATGGGATAGTTTCAAAGATTTTGGCACTTTCGCCATTTTCAGATAAGACGCCTGAGAATCAAAATTTGGTTTTGAATCACGGTCCAACGCGCTTGAAAGCAACTTAATCAGTTCTTCATTAAGAACAAGATCTTCATCAAAAGCTTTTGCAATCCCTGCCATAGTTACATCATCGTGCGTAGGACCGATTCCCCCGGTGGTGATTACGAAAGAGAAGCGTGAAGAAAACAATTTGACCTCATGAGCAATTTCATCTACATCATCCGAAAGGAATGAAATTTTTCCCACTTTGATTCCCAACGACCACAGCTTTTTCAACAGGAAGTAAGAGTTGGTGTCTTTCGTGTGACCCTTCAGAATCTCATCTCCTACTATAATGATCCCTGCTGTGCAGTTCGCTGCTGGCGGCTTCTTTTCGATGACTTCGTCCGCCATTTTTTTTAGTCGAGGCAATCGATGTCACGTGACTATAACTAAGAGCAACGGAGTCAAACAATAATGGCGGTCATTTTCTGCACGAAGCACTCACTCCTGGAGTACTTTGGAGGATGCAGGGCTTACGAGTTTTTTTTATAAAGTGAAATTGGAAGAATGGAATCATTGCTGTTGCTAGGGAGTGTTTTCTCTGTCAGTGACAAGGCATAGGTAAAAACATTTCACTTCGTAGTCAAAAGTGACTTTTTGCATTACATTAATAGTTTTTAACTTAAACTGCAATTTTCAAATTTCTGCTCATTTAAAACCATTTGTCCAATTATCTTTTCTAGACAGTTAAGATGGAAATGGTGAATTTGCAAATATTGCGCCGAAAGTTTAATTATTGGTAACCTTGCTCATTTTGCAGTCACTTTTAGGTCTTTGAGAAATTAACTTCTAAAGTTAACTGGTGAAGGGTTGTCTTCCGTTTTTCATTTGGTTTAGTTTTTGTTTGCTGATTAAAAAAATGCGAAAAACGTTTGTTATTGAGTAATTTCGACCTACAATAGAAGATGAGAATGCCTAGAATGGTGAAGACTGCCTTGATAGGTGTTTAAAATTTTTGGATTTGAAGTGCCTATGAAGTAAAAAAATATCCTTTTCTTAATTTAAAGACCTTTCAAAATGATGAAGAATGGTGTTTTCTATTTTGGAATATCTTCTTTTGTTCCAGAGATATTCAAGTTTTTGTTCAAAAAATGATGACATCACAAATAACTGTACACAACTACAATAAATCACAAAATTGAGAATATATCCAAAAATATTGGATGGGTGTTGTTCAAACTTGGCAGCAGTTATATATCTATGTCAAGTAAGGCGCAAAATGTTACTGTCTAGGCTGTTGCTATGGCAACTATTTTCGCTGCTGGGTCTATTGAATGCATAATTGATTTTGTCGTTTATTGTCGTAATAAGACATGTTCACTCTTGGTAAGCTTATACAGAGATGTAAAGCATTATGGGCAAAATGTGAGATACAGTAAACACCCACAAATAAGAACCTAGAATTTAAGAACCTGTCAAGCTAAAAAATTCATTTTAGACTCCCCTTACATAAGAACCAGTTTAGCCTGGAAACAGTTTCTTACTTTAGAAAATGACCTTGAAATTTCAAGAGTCTGGAACAAATTTAAAACTGCATAGATCGTGTTTAAAACCTTTTTTCATGGTTCTGATTGAAATATAAAGATATCAGCATCCTCATCAGAGGAAATCAGTCATACCATATGTATCATAGAGTAGATATCTTTTGTGGAAATAAGAACCAATTTAAGAAGAGAAGAGAAAGAGAAAGGTACTCTAACCCTTTTCCTCTCAAGAGTGATGCTTATAGATTTTACTCTGTCTAATGCCTGGTGATTTTACTCATCATATATTTATCACGTCTTTATTTACCCTCAGATTTTACAGTAGCCTGATGTAACTTAGCATTATCTCTGAGCATTTACATGTACCCTCCCAACCGTGATACACCACAGAGAACGGACCAAACACCGGGAACTCCATGCCCTACTCTCTGCAAATATGAAAGCTCTCTGAGATCGGTCCTGTATGTACAGGGATAGTCCATTCAACATGACTACAATCTCCCTCCAGGACGTAGCCGGTCGTTGACCCCTAAACTAAACACGAAGAGATTTGGCGAGTTTGTAACAATCAAATTCAGTAATTGTATTATGTAGTTACTATGATTGTAATGTGTAGCTTATGGGATATAACTACTGTTATTAAAAACTGGATCATTGGATAATGCAATTCGAGAGTTTTGATTGGCTAAGCCATCATGGGTTATGAGCCATTATACCATGATCTACAAACATGGCAAGCATATGCGTGTTTTTTTGGGCCTTTTTATTTTTATTGTAGTCTAGTTTTCTATATTTTGGGGGCGTTTTTAATAAAACAATTATTCCACTCACGCTTGTTGGATATGAGATGATTATAGACAACTTGGCATTACGTGCCTCGTTGGCTATCTATCATCTCATATCCAACGCACGCTCATGGAATAATTGTTAATCATCCAGGATTTTCTGCCGTTGTAGTTGAATAAACCATACTTACTCAAATAGTGTGTGGGTTCTTTTACGTCCCACAAAGTTATGGACTCTGAAGGGTTGTGAGACAGCCCGGCTTACGGTTTATCGTCCTTATTTGAGACTAGAGTGTCTAACACATTTGCAGATGTCATCACAAAGGCAGCACTTTCTCCTCAGTGATTTGATTGTTAGTCCAACCGGGGATTTGATCCCACGCCCTTGGCATGGCAGCCCGGTGCTCAACTAACTGAGCCACCGGTGCATGGGGACCACTTCAGGGGTGAAAGGGTTAAAGGTTCACCAGTCTCTTAGAAAGTCAGTCATTGGTTAATGAATAGTGGAAGGACACCCCTTTCCAATGTGTCCTATAATGATAATAATTATTATTGTTTGCTTCACTGCAGCTTTTTTCTTTTAATATTTTTTAAGAAACTTTATGAAGTCAAGTAGGGATAAAAGGTGAAGACTTAAATTAGACAGCCATGGAGCTGGACGAAAGACTGAGGTGGATTGAAATTCGTGTAACATCATCTCTCAAACCAAGGGCTGAAGAGCTGAAGCATCTGTTCACCAATGAAAACAGCAGGTAATGTATAACACGAACAGAGACCTATTATTGTCCTGGTGACAACACTTTAAGGTAATTCCATTGAAATTGTTCTACTATCAAACTTTTTTGGAAACTTGGCATAATTAACATTCATGATATGAACATCAAAAAAATGCAATAAAAAAATGGGGTCACCGTGCTTGTTTACGCGTCAGCAGGCTCTTAAAATGGGGTATTTTTACTGTTTTTGCATTAAAAATTCGAATCACCTTCATACAGAATTAAGTCTTGGTTACTTCAAAGACACAATTTTAATTTGAAAATAAAGCTTCTTTTATTTACATAAGCAGTAATGCTTCATTTACGCCGACTTTGATTTCCTGGTTGTGGGAATAGTGCACTTTTTGGGACAGTTCTGTGGTTAGCTTGAAGTCCTCGCCTTGGGTAAAAGACACCCAGTACAGAACTGTTTTCCAAAAAAAATTCATGTTCTACTATCAAACTTTTTTTCTTCTTCAAATATGTTCTTATATTAGACTGTTCTTAGCAAATACCTGAAAAAAAAATCGGGGGTCACCGTGCTCGTTTGAGAGAAGAGGAGCATTTATTTCGCTATCGGGTTTAGTTTGCACGAAATCTCTTACGTTTTGTATGCACACGTGCTCGTGCGCGCGCTAATGACACGAAAATCGTGCGCAGTAGGGATGCGCAATGCAATACTAAGGAATTACCTTAAGGTGTTTGACCATGTTGTTAACAACTAGTGGAAGTTGGGTGCCTAAGACATCCATGAGTTTCCACTATTGGCAGTCAGATTCTAGATGGTCAGACTATTCCCATGGCTGAGAAATCCTAGCAACTCAGCCATGAGCCCCCATAAAGCACAGGAGACAGACAGTCGTCACACTGATAAAAAGTGGAAAAAGATAGGGAACGGGAATCAACTGCTAAAAACATTTCACAAATACGCTTTATGCGCAACACAACTACGATGATGCAGTTACACCCTACAGTACAGAAGCATGAGAAATCATGGCACAATTGTACCCAACCAAACTGACAACACAGCTGAGCACTACTAGCAAACAAGCGCTCCTGTTGTTAACTCGGTTAAATTGCATTGGAATTTGTAGTGGGAACAAAACAAGTTATAATTATACTGGTAGTGACACAAAGGGTCAGCATAGGAGTGTCTCTTTATGTGACACAGACTTGTCACCTGGGTTAGTAATTGGTTGAATTTAGAGCAACCAAAATCTCAGATACTGTTTAGTTGATGTTGATTATTACCCAACAAGCGCCTTCATTGCTGGATTGCGAAAACTCCTTTTTTTCCTATATTTTTTCTTTTTAGGGAGGCTATGTTTGAGTTTTGTAACAATGAAGATGTAAAGAAGCTCTACATATATTCTACTTCATTTCCCAATGGGAAAAATCTTGTAGCATCACTATCTCCACCAAACAGTCTGCGGGAGAAGTCTGTCTATTTTTTCAAGAACCATGACACAGGAAAGCTGTCAAGGGACAACATTGTGACTGATGTGGCCTTTTGTGATTGTTCTCAACAATCATTAAACCATGCTAGTACTTTAACCAAAGATGTTTACCTACCACTGTTGAGTATTGAATTGGGTGGTGGTGTCAGTGCTGATAAGTTGATGGATGTTGTCCACAGACTGGTATCAGTTATACAGGTAGCAGAAGGAGGCACCAATGACCAGGTGACGCTACCACTGCCTTCGATTGAAGTGCTATCAGAGGCTGCAGCATACAGTAGCAGACGTCCAGCTGTCATTCATGTACTTGAGACAGCTGTAGTTAATTGGATTAAACAAATTAAGGTATGTGAATGAACTAAGAGAGGAGTTATTGACTGTATCTTTTAAAGACATTTTTGCAAGTCTTAATTGCTGCTTTTCTAAAATATTGTACTGGTATAATTTA
>JALIRR010001973.1:2500-62931 GCA_023091755.1 Montipora sp. Colony 1 RG-2022 | reverse complement strand
TGGCGACCCCATCGGTCTGTTCTTAAAGTTGTCCATTAAACTAAAACAGTCAGGTCGTTTGTTGCCTCTAGAGTTGAAGACCCACAACCAATATCTGCCCCAAAAGAGAACCCAACGGTCTGAATAGTCCTGCCCTTCAAAGACCGGGATTCGACAGACTTAGTCCGCAAGCAGCTGAAAGACCTGAGCTTGAAGACCCAGACAGTCTTTCAACCGGTTTTTGTCAGTGCTAAGATCCAGAGATAGATAAACGTGCACGAGAAAAAACCGCCTATTGTTAACCAACAACGTGTAGTTTATAAATTTCAATATGACATGTGTGATGCAAGTTATGTAGGCTATACTCTCAGGCACTTACACCAACGCGCGGCTGAAGACATTAAACAGTCATCTTCCATTAATAAGTTCGATTGTTTAGTGCACGAGATGCTGGTAATTAGAAAATTAACACAATCTCTCAATGTCTAGTCGGACTCAATTCAAGCAAATCTATTTGCGTGACATTGCATATTTAATTAAGAAGTATGTTAATCATCTTGAGCGAATTTTCTGATACATTTGAACTTGAAAATGGTGTCACGATGTCCCCGGAACGTCGTCCTTTACTATCGCTAATTTGTACTTGTTCAGAGGAGAATTTAGCCATAAAAAACACTGGTAACGTTTGGATTGACAAAGGTGCTAATACGATGATAAAAGCTTCTGGGTAACTGAATCTTAAAACTCAACTTCTCTTTTTTATTTCGCTAGGACAAAGTAGTTACATCGCATCATTACCATTTTCATCAACAGGACCCAGTTCATCGAAACCCTGTTTAGTTAACCCTCGGTTAAACAATAACTGAAGTTTAACTTTTGCCCATAAATGCCTGAAGACTAAAATTATGTGTCGTATAAAGAACAAACCTCTAAGATAAAATTGGAAGATATGTAAATTTCATGCAATTGAAGCTTGCTCTAATCCAAGATTACGGTAGCTTAATCTGCCTATAAACAATTGAGCCCAGGCCCCAGGAGTTCAAACGATGGATAGCGCTATCCGACAGATAAATCACTATTCATTGGATAGCGCAATTGGTTTCGCTAACACTTATCCACGTGATACTGATTTATCCGGCAGATAGCGCTATCCATCATACAACAGGGGCGAGGGGGCCGTTTCTCGAAGGTCCCGAAAACTCTTCGGGCCCGACATGCCATTTGTGAAACTGCCGGCAACCGCTAGTTTTGGAAAGCCAATCCCTTAACATCACTTTTCAAGGTAACAAAAAGAAAAATGACTGTGAAGTTTGACGAGATACGTTCTTGAGATACACAGAGAATTATGATACCCGAAAATGGCCCGTAAAATTTCGGGACTTTCGCGAAACGGGTCCCTTGATCTCAGACGCAAAGCATTTCGCTCGCGCAAAATACGTCAACAATTGTCAAAATTGCCCAAAAATCCGATTAAGGTAGTTCAACGCAGTAGACAGAGAAAAACTTCTGGGAGCATAGAAGAGAACCAAAAAACTCAACCCACACATGTCGAATGTGAATCGACTCCTGAGCTTGTGGGCATGAAAGCTCTTAAAGCCAACGACGTTCTCAGGTTCCAAACACAAGAAGCGGGTACCAGATCCAAACACGGGTGACAGATAGACACACGGGTGACATAGCAACAAAGCTTCGCCAACCGTTTCATCTTACAAGTCACCAGTAAATAATTCAATCGACGAGCTCCAACGACTCGCTTTCTGAAATCTTTCGCCATTGATTTGTCGGCGCCATGTTGGAGAGGAAGTGTACAACAACTCGTTCGACTCGGCGGTATCTCCGCGCTTTGCTTATGTTCGTGGCGGCGTGCTCGGCGGTTGCAGGACTCGGATATGTATTCAGTGATACGCCGCTTATTGAAAACTTGCGAAAGCGTTTTATGATGGGAAGGTAAGCAAATTAGTGGATAGATGTTATTTTGAAGTAGTCAATGGATAATGAAGTAAGAAAATAGACGGTGAATTTTCCATTCGGCTGGCGTACTTTTTTCAAGTTTTGCCCCCAGGAATTTATAACGGCTGAAAATACTGTGCTTACCACATTGACACTGAACAATTAAAAAGAACAATTACAAACATTCATTTACTAGATATATATATATTATATATAAGTTATTGCAAAAAACTTAGAATAAATTTATCAATTAATTGTGACTTTTTCATCCTACTGTCTCAAAAAGGATGCGCTCGTTATAAATTAACAGAAGACAACTTTTACCTCATGCTTCAGCTTTGAAGCCGACTGCAACGAATTTCCTGTATCTTTCACAGCCTTGAAGGCATGGAGGCGAAATTTTCCTGAAATGCAGGAGTGACATTGTGATGGGGAAAATATACTGGAACTGCGGAGATAAATCGATTCTTTTAAGGGAATGATTATCACACTTTAATGAAACAACTCAAGAGATTGGTTAGAAAGATGCCTAGAAATGCACGTATTTTAGGCGTCATGAGGTGTCCCCTTGCTCCTCTACTCAGTAAATGTTTAAATGGTACTATGATAAAAAAATCAAATATTTTTTCTTTGGATTTCAAAACTATGTTAACTAAACACTAAGTGACCCAAGTTTTAAACCTTAATTAAAAAATTTGGAATTTTCCTATTTAATCGTCTACCATTTGTGACTTTAAAATCTTGAGCCAGCTGGATCGAGGAGAAAGTGACGTCAAAGACTCAGTAGTTTAAGAATGCAAAGCGTTTGTACGCGACTGAATTAATATGCAGCACGGGAGTTTCTGGCTTTCGGATTTTTAAACTCTTGTTTTGCATACATAATAAACTGCGTTTACACACTGAAATTTTAAACCATTGAGTGAATGACGTCACGTTTCCATGGATCCAACAATCTGAGATCCAGTCGGTCAGTTTTGAGCGTGAGTAACGGCGGACCATGAACCCAAAACTTACACTCAAAGCAAACAGCCTTTGGATCAAAATCAAAGCTCAAAATTTTGCCAGGCAGGTGTTACGCAAACACAGTTTCAAAGTCTGAAGGAAAAATTTGATCATAGTACCACTTTAAAGGCCCAGTAATACGGGTAATGTCTCGTCTCGCAACAATGTTGCTTTGCAAGTCGAGATGGTTTGTTGCGCGTACTACAACCTCCTTGCGCAACAAATTTTTATGTTGCAAAAAGTAGACGTTGCTTTTACTTCTTGCAACGTGAAAATTTGTTGCACAAGAAGGTGGTAATACGCGCAACAAACCATTTCAACTTGCAACGCAACATTGCTGCGCGACAAGTTGCACGAAAAATGTTGCCCGAATTTTTTTTATAAAAAAGCATTTGTTCCCGAAATAAGTTTTAAAATCGTTCATTTTTGTTTTCAAATTTCGCGGGCTCCGCCATTTTGAATAATTGTGACGTGTTAATTACGGTTACACTATTGTTATTAGACAAGATCTCTTTGTGTGGCAACAAAAGGGCAACCGTTACATGTCACAACTATTCAAGATGGCGGCGCCCGCGAAATTTGAAATTGAGAATAAGCTATTTTAAAATTCTGTTTTTCTGATACAGACACTTTTTTTAAAAACAAATTTCGAACACATTTGTTTGGGAACATTATCTCCTTCGGTTTAAACTAATTCGGTTACCGTAGTGAGAGTGGAGATATCTCATATCTATACTCTGAACTGCGAAGTACTGGAAACACTATATTCTACATCGTCTCTGGCACTATGCAATTTCGCTTGTATTGTTATTTTGGGGTGTTTAGGAAAATTTTTAGTTTCAAACTCGAAAATTGTAATGTGGAATCCCTTTACTGATAAAATTATCGTTACATCACAAACAAGATGATTCTGAGCAAAAACGGCCTTCATTCTGGCGATTTGCCGTAAACTCCCGACTTTCTTCAAGATTACCCAAATGCAATCCGTTTCAATCTTGTCCATTTGTGTCCATCCATGCTTCTGTTTCCTTTTGCTGTATTTCTTTTATGTTGTTCAACGGTCTCAATTGGTTCTTGCAAGGTTTCATTCTACTGTTTAGGCATTTTGGGTGTCATAAAATTACATCATTTAACATTGAAACAGCCCCTTTAAAAGCAGTGAAACTCCAGGAATTTTGGGCGGAAAAATAATTTAAAGAAACGAGAGAACATTGTGCCACCAACAAAATTGATAAGGCCGATATTCAATCAAGCAGAAAGTTACTCTTGCATTCTTAATTTAACTCCTTCGATGGCAATAAGTACAATAGAATTTTTCGTCCTCAGCAGGAAAACTGAATGTCATTCCAGAACAGCCTTATTCTTGCAAAGTCCTGATATGCAAAAGAGCAGATAATACATATTTTTTCCATATAAAGTTTAATTTATTATTTATTTCTTCACCCAATAGTCCAACGAAAGTCAAACAGCCGACAAAACAGTTTGCATACCGCCATGCTGCTGTAGCATCGGACAACGCTGAATGTTCCAAAGTGGGAAGGAATATCCTCAAGAAGGGAGGTTCAGCGATAGACGCAGCTATTGCGACCACACTTTGTGTAGGCGTCATCAATATGCACTCCACGGGAATCGGAGGAGGGGGCTTCATGCTGGTGTACGACAGTCATAAGCGGTCAGCGGAGATGATAGATTTCCGAGAGACCGCGCCCGAAAAGTCTGGGATTGACGTGTTAAAGGGTGATCCAATGAACGGAATTAGAGGTAATATCTAAATGCTAACAAGGACGTGAGATGGTTTCAATGCGCTCAGCCCGAAATTAATTAATAAATGCAGTACGAGTGTAATCCGAATCGAACTCTACAATTCTAGGTCAGCAACAGATGTGAAATTAAAGTCGTATTTTTTATTTCATTCGAAGGGTTATTCATCGCATTTCTATCGGACGTGACCAGTCAGTTTTACAAACCGCCTTTTGTGTACAATTCAGTTCTTTCCCTTAATTGTGTGAGGGCGAGGAGATTAAGCTCAGCGTTTACGGGAGACGGCAAACGTCGGGCTGAAATTTGATGCTGGGAGATTTTCAATAAAAGAGCTGGCTTTATGGTCAACTACAGTTAATGAGTGATTACTGACAGAGAGGATAAGCTAAAATGAAAGCAGTAACATGCCGTTTGCCATCGAGGATAGTCGTGAACCAATAGAGGAAAGGAAGGGAAAGGGAAGGAACTTTCTTTAAGTGTCTTCTGGCGCTGGAGCACTATTTTGGGACACTGTAAACTGAAATTAACAAATTAACGCAAATCAAATGAAATGTTGGTTTTTGAGGAGAAGGGAAACCGGAGTACCCAGATAAAAACCTCTCTGATCAGAGTAGAGAACCAACAAACTCAACCCACATACAAGGCCGAGTCTGGGAATTGATCCCAGGCCACATTGGTGGGAGGCAAGTGCTCTCATGCACTACTTCACCAGCCCTGTACCCTTGGGAGCTAGATTTAGCATCGTGCGTACGTGAAACGACAAACGGCTGTAATCAGTGAATACTCCTAAATCAGAGTGCACTATACTAGGAGTTCAACTAGATAGCTATACCACATAGGACATACCACAACACCGGGAACCCCATGCCCTACTCTTCGCGAATAGTGTGTGGGTTCTTTTACGTCCCACAGGGTTATGAGCATTGAAGGGTTGTGAGAAGGGGCCTATGGTTTATTAGAAGACTAGAGAGTTTAACCATTTGCAGATGTCATTACAAAGGCAGCACTTTCTCCTCAGTTATTTAAAGACACTGAGTGTTGGAGTGTTGGTCCGGCCGGAGTTTTTGATCCCCGACCTCCGGCAGACTGCTGTTTCAGTGTCACAAAAACATCAGAACTTTGCATTTTCAAGCCTGGATTTTTTTCTTTTCAGAAGTTACTTGACATCTGCAGCTTACATACAAGCAACGAGCGAAAATCAAAGATGATAATTTCACTTTGGCAAAACGCAAATTTTGTCGTTTGCCGTGGACGTAATGCTAAGTCTATCTCTTGACTTCTCTAAAAGCAATTTCCTTTTGTCCGAATGAGCGGCCAGAACCGTCAGTTTGCCAGGGAAATTGCATGATAATCCCTTGTATTCTTCCGGGGGAGTATGTAGTATCCTCGAAGTGTGTTAATTTGAAGGCGTTCTAGAGTTAGTCCTTCCAAATTAAACGCCTCGTCTGACCGGTCAGTTCTGTCAAATGGAAAGCGCACTAAGGCAAATAAATTTAGACCAATTCACTTGTCGATCAAAAAATGTGGCTTTATCAATTGTATACAGATTTCCTGTAAACTGGTTTCCATTCAACCAGAACACTAATTAGGATTTGTAATTGAGGAACCCACAATATTCGACCAATCAACGTCCCTCAGACTGTAATAACCCTTGATTATATTCCATCCCAGGTGGCTTAGCGGTGGCTGTTCCTGGTGAGCTGAAAGGGCTGGAAGCTGCGTGGAAAAAATACGGCAAGTTGCCATGGAAAGAACTATTTAAGCCAGCCATTAGCATTGCTAAAAAAGGCTTCGCAATTCCAGAGACAGTAGAAATAGCAATTAACATCTGGAAAGATTTACTCCTGAAGGACAAGACATTTAGGTAAAAGAACAAATTAAGTATTTCAAGCACAAACAACAAATTTGTGAGTAGTGTACTTGCTGATCACTTTCCAATCGGCATTGAAAAGTAGTATTAACTGTCAAAGGTACGTTCTAGTGCTAGGAATCCCAGGAAATTCATCATGTCATTGAAGCATTTTGGTCATAGAACAGGGGCCGAGGAGTACGCTTGAAATTAGGGGGGGGGGGGGAACTAGGTTTTGGTATAGATCACGAAAGTGTTGAGGGAAGGGGAAGAGCTTGAGCTTAGGGAAAGAGTGGAAGGGGTCTATACCCCCCCCCTCCCCCGGTCCCCGCCCTGTAGACAGGGGCTAGCACAAGAAAAGAGGAAAATCTTTAACTACGGTTGCAACTGAACTTACGACCTTCGAATTAGACCACCGTTGTTCTACCGAATTAGCTTCGAGGCCAGACGGGAGCAGACTATGGGTATTATCGATCTTAATTACCGACAAGTGAACATGTAAAACAAACTCGTTCCCAGGGCTTTTCTCCATCAAGAGTAACGTGGAGAAAATAACACACAAACAGCGGTGACGACAAATATCTGATATAAAGGTGGAGGAAAGCCCTGGGAACGAGGTTGCATTTAAAAGAAGGATGTAAAAGAAGACGAACGGCGTGATCCACAGCTGAAAATAAATGGAGGCGAGCTCGTGCGCGTTATTGTAGCTCAGGCGCTATCGTCTTATTTTGATTCTGCGTCTGAACAACGACGAAATACACTTTCAACGGGTCAGTTTTAGCAGTAGACCCCCAGGAAACCCGTATGAGCTTTGACCCTTGCCACGAAAATGAGTCAACACAAGAAAAGAGAAAACTTTTCGCCTAGGGTGAGTGTTGAAAACGAATAGGAATAGGACCGAGTCGCAGATCAGAAATCTGGAACATTCTCGAACTGGCGCATTCGTACATGAGAACTCAGGTTGTTTATCTCAGACTATTTCATTTGTTGTTTTCCTTTTCTTTGAAATAATTATGTTCCAAGGTAATCAAATGGAATCAATTCAATAAACAGTATGGTCATTTAAAACAGTGGTACTTAAATCCATGAGGCGGGTCTGTGCGAAAGCACCGCACCAGCCTCGCCTCTAAAAAAATAAAGAAAATAAACGAAGAGGAGCTGAGATGGGAAGACGAACAGCGTGAGCTTGATCCATAGCTAAAGATGTTCATACGATTTGAAGAAAATTCAACTGAGGCGAGCTCGTCCGCCTTATCGATCGTAGAACACAGGCGCTGTTGTCTTACTTTGCTTCTTTCCTTCGCAACGCAGACGAGTCTTTACAAGAAATGGGAAACTTCTGAAAAAAGGCGATCGGCTGAGAAGACCACAGTTGGCTAAGACACTTCAACTTATCGCTGAGGCGGGCAGTGCAGAACCATTCTACAACGGACCAATGAGCAAAGTTCTTGTGAAAGAAGTCCAGGCAGCCGGCGGGATTTTGACCTTGAACGACCTTAAAAACTACAACGCGGTTTTTCGCCCGGCGTTAAGGAGCAAGCTGGATGACATGACAATATTGAATTGCCCTCCACCAACTTCTGGACCAGTACTGGCTATGACTCTGAACATTCTTGATGGTAAGGGGACCATTAAACTCTATGTTTCTGCTACACTCAGCCTTTTTTTGGATTAAAATACAGATTTATTGGTCAAACGCATTAAAAGCTCCTTTTCCTCATTTTGATGCCGACTGTGTTTTTCAGTAGATGTTTCTTTCAAGACGTTTCGGCTAATACGTAAGCCTTTCTCACTTTAGATGTTAATTTTTAAAATGAGGAAACACGAATTAAACGCGCGCGCTGGGAAATATGCCACGTCCAAGGTTTTATCAAAATCAGCGCTGGTGCGCTTTGGACGTGTATCCTCATTTTAAATCATGCGTAAAAATTCAACATCTAAACTGATGAAGGCTTAAGTATTAGCCAAACGTCTTGAAAGCAACATCTACTAAAAAACACAGTCAGCTTCAAACTACATGCAGTGAAGATTGTCTTCCCCTGACAACAATTACAGTATTTTTAAACAGACGCCACGGATGCTTTCCACTATGCACTTCAATCCGACCGGCTCAACCAATCAATGTGGAACACCTTCAGAGGGGGTCCGAAAAATTCCGGTTGCACCAAACCGAAACCTACCTTTCCATTTGACTTCTGATTGGAATTTCCGAAAATTTTAGCTCAATGGAAAGCACCCCAGTATAAGCCAGGGGCACCCAACGTCAATTTTCGGAAAATATCTGTTCGGAAGACGATTTGAGATCTAGAATTTTCGGAACATTTGTTGTAAAGTTTCTTGCTTGCCTGCCTCTCCTAGGATTTTCAAACATCTAAAACATGGAATAATTGCCCATTTTGAACGGATTTTTACCCAAAAAAAGTCACCTAGAATTTTCGGGAGCCTTTTTTTCTGGCTGAAATTTTCGAAAAGGTAAGTTTTGATCCCTATAATTTTCGGATCACTAGACTTTCAGCTAGGGAATCCGAACAGATAAAAAAAATTAGGGGATAAAAATATGCCTATATCTACCGTTTAAATACTTGAAAATACGTTTAACAATGCTATGTTTAAGTGGTTTCGAACTATATGGTCGTTGGGTGCCCCTGATAGGTGGTTTGCAAGCAATCTCTAGAGACACAAATAACAATGTTAACAATGTACAATTACTGGTTGACGAACAAGAGGAGCTAATGAGCGATCTTTTGTTATCGTCCACAAACATGGCGCCGCTGACGTAACGTGAAAACCACCTATGGTTGTGATAATTATGCATGTTTACTTACGCCCTGCTTCAGTGTTAGGTCAATCACTTTCAGCTGGGGCTTCTCTCCTTCCTCTTCCTATATTCCAAAAGGGAATATCTGTAACACAATTCTGGCTACAATCCTCAGCTGGTACTTGTTCTGAGACTCATCTCCCTTTTGAATCTCACACATCCGTCACGCAGCCTGGCGGAATTTACAGGATATCAACTTTTTTCCCACTAGGATTCAAAATGGGAGAGAAAGATCTGGAAGAAAATCCAGTAAGAACGTATCATCGTATCATTGAAACTTTCAAGTTTGCGTACAAGTATCGTTCCATGTTAGGAGATCCCGTTTACGAGAAGGATGTCAACAAGGTTTGTAAGTGACGCTTCCCTGACTAAACAACAAAGCACTTTCCTCCGATGAAAATCGTTGATTGTTGTAATTAAAGCCCCGAATTTATGGCGTTGTTATGGTGCCGTCAGATACTGTCCAAAAAGTGCAAGCATATGTAATTAGATGCACGCATATTTTAATATGCGTCACGAAATGTCCCCTATCTCTTGTCCCCAAACTCGTGTCTCGGAATAAAGACAATAGGCCATTTTCGACATATCAAATATTCAGCTTGATAGTAAGGCAGTGAGAACAAAAACAATAGAAACACGTTGGAATGAATGTGAAAAATATTTACATATCATGCACTTTCCTTTGTCTTTGTCCTCACTGCCTCACTATCAAGCTGAATTTTAACATACCGAAAAAGATCAATTAACGTCACAGTGCCCATCAAGTAAGGAGAAACTGATGCATTTACCCTGACCTAAAAACAACGCTATTAAACCTTTACCCTAAATGCTTGAACTTAAAAGGGACACTTCGTATTGGAAGTCAAAATTGGAAAGCATCTAACTGATAACTTGCATTTATTGGATGTGAGTGCTACAGTAATTCCAACAGAAAATAGACCACTTTCGATATATTAAAATTCAGTCCGAAACAAAAGGCGTCATCTCGAGGCTCAGGGGAATAAATATAAGGATTTGTACGAGTTTATTCCCCAGAGCCTCGAGATGATACCTTTTGTTTCGGACTGAATTTTAACATATCGAAAGTGGGCTATTAAACCTTTAGCTTTGGCCACTGTTATAATATAAACCAACCATATTTTAAAAATGATGTTAACTGCTCAAGTTAAGATATGTTTTCACGCAATTTGTAATAAGAAGCATATGCAGCAGTTCCAGAAAACTTGAAAAAATCCACGCGACTTTTCTTCAACTGCTTCATTACCCACGATGACCTTTCGCTTAGAAAGTCGTTTGATATACGCAGTTGAATGCATGTATTTTTCATCGTAACCTTTTCTTCACAGTTCTCAAAACTTCAACCGTCAGGCGCCCAAAGAGTTCCTCTTGAATTTCACCACGTATTTAACACCAACTGATCGTTCCCGGGGCTGCAGTTGCATGGCTCTCAGCAGAGAAAAACCCTGGAAACGAGGTTGATTTTGCATACCATTTACAACATCACCGCCACATCGAGAATTACTTCTCCAACTCGTTTCGAGCACTGTTCGGGATTTCTTCCATGCCGTGTACGAAGTGCTCTGCACTGAACGGTCCTATGGTCCTCTGGTTTACCGACACATCTGAGAAAAATACAGAACGCATAACCATTTTCAGATTTCGGTTCAAAGGAAGCACTTTTTCTTCAGTTATTTAAAGACCCGACGAGCTTAACATAACAGAGTGCCATGTGATTGTAATCAGTTTTATCACCCCTTTTGATGTAAAGGCTATTCGTTTTTGAAAAGAGTGTTGAGAGTGCGAAGCAAAGGAGGGAAGTATTTTCATTTTTTTCTTGAAGCAGTTCACACCGCCAGAAAGTGTTGGAGGCAAAATGAAAAGCGCCCCCTTGGCTAGCATTCTTTAAATAGCCGATCTCAACTGAGTGTTTGACCTTGAGAATTGTTTTTGAATCTTGCCTCTAGACCGTCAAGGAAATGATGAGTACTGAACTTGCAGATGAACTTAGACACCTCATCACGGATAACGAAACACACGCTCCCGGTTACTATGGTAGTCCACGGTATCACGTGCCAATCAAAACAGGTACAACACATCTGTCTGTATTGGCCGCCAATGGAGATGCTGTGTCTCTTACTAGCTCCGTCAATGGATAGTGAGTATTCTTTTCTTGTTTTGTTTTCAGAAGTGGTGATAGCTTCCGCTTTGCTTCCGCCATTGTACCCTGGGTTTGATTCCCATAGTCGACGTCACATGTGGGCTGAGTTTGTTATTGTTCTATTCTGGATCCCGTTGCTTGAAAGCAAAACGTTCCGGTTATAGACAACTAAAATTTTCGTTATGTTTAAACCCATTTCCCGGCCTAATAACTCGCTTCTTCTCTAGACTCCCTAATATTTTGTTTTTTCGGCAAATAGAGAGTATTTTTAGAGAGTATAATTGCGCTGTGTCGGTTGTGTTGACTCGTGATTTTTAACTCATCTTTTTTTAGCTTTGGAGCAAAGTTCTTATCAAACAAGCTTGGTTTCGTCTACAACAACGACATGGACGACTTTAGCTCGCCGAACGTAACAAACGAATTTGGTCTCCCACCTTCACCTGTCAATTACATCAAGCCTGGCAAGAGACCGCAGTCCTCGACGGTGCCCGCGATCGTCGTGGACAAAAAAGGCAACGTGTTGATGGCAATAGGCGCTGCTGGGGGTACAATTATCACAACGTCAGTGGCGCAGGTTAGAGTGATTATGATGAGGAGAAGAGGAAAGTTTAAACTAAGCTACAGCGGTTCAATTAGACATGCGTAACGGGCACCGAGTCTTTCTCACCTCGCTTAAATTCATGCGCCCTTCACACCAATGAAACATCTTAAAATATTCGCATTCTCTGCGTGACGTTTATGAAACGGGAACAAAATGTTGGTGCACTAACACGTGCTAGATAGCAATTTTGTCTTCTGCGCCAAGGAATACCTGGCCGATTTTTACAAGCGAGGCTTAACCCGTGAAAGAAGTCATTTCAATAGTTGGAGATTTGTTAGGAATAAGTTCTGTTCCCTTGATTATTATTTAAGCTTCTCATGGATATTCATATTCCCTTTCCGCTTTAATCGCAAAACACGTGTTCCCTTATGCTCCGACGTGTCGTCTACTTTCTGTCTAATCCTTTTTTCGTCACTTTGTTTGAACAAAGCTTAAAGTTCATCGCGACGTAATTATGTTTGAAACCCGGTTTTTAATAAGTGAGCTCGCTGTGTGAATTCTTCGAACTTCGAAAATTATGAATGAAACCGCTTCTCACCATGCATGAATGACGTTTTGGTGTGATATTAGTCATTAGATCCATGAGGGGTCTGTGGATTTTAAATGGAATGGCACAGTTAAAAGGGCATAAGAAGTATTGTCTGTATCGATAAATTCACTTGTCCACAAATAAAAAGCCAGAACGTGTTTACTTTGCAGGCAATTATGAACTACTTTTGGTTCAAAAGGGATTTGCAAACTGCCATCACCATGCCGCGAGTCCACGATCAACTCTACCCAAGCTCTGTGTTTGCGGAGACTAAATTCCCGACAGAAGTAGTCAAAGGACTTGAGGCCCTTGGGCATAAGGTATTAAAACATTTTGCACTCTTTCAAAGCCAACTAGGAGACCGGTTTAGTTTTCATTCGCAAAAATTAACTTCGCAGTATCGAAAGCAGTGGAACCAATAGGTTTAAAATGAACATAATATTATCATACTGAAGAAAAATAATTGCGCGAAAGCCTAAGAGATTAATGACAAAACTTCAACGGTTGCGAAAATGTGGTTGGCGTTAGAAGTGTTACGATGAGCGGATCACGTCTACGATCGAAGTGATGCGAAGCGATTTAAAACGTTACTTCAAAGATCCCTCCTCATAAGCATTTCGCATGGCCTGAAAATTGTTCGACTTAGCAACCACTATCTTTCTGTAGTTAAGGTTGACCCCCTTAAACATTGCTTTTCAGGTTGAAGTGAGTGACGTCAGTCATGGAGTTGTTCAGGGCATTGTAAAGAATCCTCACAAATTCAAAATGGTTGATAGCCACGGCAGACGGAAAGGATATGTATATAGTTTGATACCTCAAATCTACGCTGAATCTGACTACAGGAAAGGAGGACAGCCGGCTGGATATTAATCGACGCTGTTATCAATCATCCTTTGCTAATTTATACCTTAATCGCGTAGCCTCGGACGTGTTCAGTTCCTGTTTAACACGATTTCGTTTGAATGGCAAAACGAATAACAGTTCAATGGCATAGTTTTTTTTACAGCCGTGCAGAACTACAAGAAAATACAACTGTTTTCATTTGCACCGAAAGCCGTGGGTGAGATCATTTCGACATGGCAAAGGTTAAAGAATTCGAAAACAACAATTAAAGTTTTTTTACAGCCGTGCAGAACTACAAGAAAATACAACTGTTTTCATTTGCACCGAAAGCCGCGGGGGTGAGATCATTTCGACATGGCAAAGGTTAAAGAATTCGACGGGGACAACAACTAAAGCCGGCTTTACACTACTAGAGCACAAAAATCTGGCACGGCACTCGGTAATCTCTGTACCGTACCGATGTTTTTCGGGAACGACGCGGTACATTTTTCGTTTGTAAACAGAACAAACAACGCATATCTGTGGAGGTGTGCTTTTTGCTCCAAATACTGGTACCGTTCCCCTGTTTGGAGTACCGTGCCAATTTTTTGCGTGTGTAAAAGGGATTTTAGTCGGCTTAATAAAGTTTTACCTCAATAGCTAAATCTACAACAAAATTTGAAAGTATGTAAACGAGTGCTTCCATGATAATTCAAAGCTGCAAGAAAGGAGTGTGTTCCCTTTTATCTTGAGTTTAAAGTTTGGTCAGTAATTATGTCTAAAACTGTTAAAGGGAACTTCCACTTCAACAAAAAAAAAAATTTAAATCACAGGAAATATCAGTCAAGTCAGTTTAAATTATTTTCAAAGAAAGTGTTTGTATCAGAAATAAATAAGTTTTAGAATCGCCTATTTTTGTTTTCAAATTTCGCGGGCGCCGCCATCTTGAATAATTGTGACGTGTTACGGTTGCCCTTTTGTCATGTTATTAGACAAAAGCACTTTTTGTCAGAACAATAGGGCACCCGTATCACGTCACAATTATTCGAGATGGCTGCGCCCACGAAATTTGAAAGTGAAAATAAGCGATTTTAAAATTCACTTTTCTTGATATATACACTGTTTTAAAAAACAAATTTCGAACAAATTTGTAGGTAAACATATTTTTCTTCGGTTTAAACTTGTTCTGTAGTAAGAGTGGAGGTTCCCTTTCAAGGAAAGTCAAATGCATCCCGAGCAAAGTGAGCGCACGGCTAAGGAAATGTGATTGACCATAAGAACAATTGAAAATGATGTCATTGAGCCCCGTTTTGTGTGTGTTGGGAGTCTTGATCAGTTTTTTTCTTGTACCTCACGCCGTGGCTTTTACCATCATTTTAAACCTCAACTGAAAACGCACCTCGATCGAAATGTAGCATCAAAGCATAATTAAAATGGCTTCATTTTCTACTTGTGGTATAGAGTGTTTTCACCCACGTGATCAGTAACCTTGTTTTTCCACCGAAACAAAAGAAAACGTTTGCATGATAATAGAGCTCAATTCCCGGAGGTTTAGTTGGGTGCACCAACATGGCGGCCGTTCCATTGTCTAGGAACACCAACATGGCCGCCGTGACGTCACGTGAATACACTGCATCGTATCCTTTTACATTGCCAATATAAAGGAAAACTCAAACCGCGAAAAAAAAGGAAAGGACCGCTGACCGGTTGGCTTAGTTGGCTGAGCATCTGACTACTGTATATATGTGCGGGAAGTCGCGGGATCAAAACTCGGCCCGGACAAACACTCAGGGTTTCGTACTGACATCTGCAAAATTATTGGTTACATTCTCTAGTCCTCTCACACAAGGAAGATAAACCGTAGGGCCCGTCTTAGAACCCTTCAATGTTCATAACCACGCATGTGGGACATTAAAGAACCCAAACACTATTCGCAAAGAGTAGGGCATGTAGTTCCCGGTCCTGTGGTATAGTTACATGGCCGCAAGTTGTTAACAAACTGCAAAAGGTTAATTGTGTGTCCCTCTCTACACAACGTTATCGTATGTTATCGTAGACAGAAAGAAGAGCGCGAATAGAGACGTTGGGCAAACCGGATTTTTTTAACCAAAAAGTACAAATTGTGAAACTGTTTGCAACTCTTACTTGAAGTGTATATGTTCCCACTGGTCACGAAAAGTTACAAATCGATTTTTTAAAAAATTCCTTTGGTTTCGTTTTTTTTTTCGTTCTTACTTGAATTAAGTTGGTCAAGTATTTCCCATGGATTTTCGTGTCCCGTTCGTACACTATACCCCATTGGAAAAACAAAATGCTTTGTGTTTGATAATTTCTTATTCGTGTTAAGGCAAGGATTTCGATGTTCGCGCCCCGTTTGTACACTACCCCATTGAGATCATAGTTTGTTTTGTGTTTGCAAATCAATGTTGTACTCAGTTAAATCATAGTTCATATAGGTTGGCTGGTTTTGAAAGCCTGGAAGATTCAGAGGCGAGGAAAGTGACATTGCGCTTCATGTTAACATGACCGTGATCATGCACAATCTTTTGTCTTCAGTTCACCAATGAGATTTGAATAAATTAATCGAAACTTCTGATTGCCTGTCTTATAGAAAATGGGTGTGGTTTGTGCATGGTCAGGATCGAAACAGCGAACAAAAACATAAAACAAAGAAACTTGTCGAGCACCATCTCCATATAATAACTATGGTTAAATTTATCCATGCAATAGGAGTTAAAAAAAGTATGTCCCCGGCGTAGTTGCAAGGCTACAAAATGCACTCGACAACGCTGCCTTTCATCTTCTCCATACAGAGAGGGTCCGGTTAGATAATTCTGTCAGATATGCCTAACTAACGTTTTCTTTGAATCTGATTTTACCGCTGCCGCACATCCAAATAAAATTAATACTCTTCTTCGCGTTCTGTTGAGGCAGCTAAAATACCAGTGTAAACTCGCCCCTCCCGTCCTCGCATTTCTTTCGCAAGAATACTAAAGCCCGGTTTGCAGGACAAACCTTTTTGGCACGGTACTTGTTTGAATTTGCTAAATTTTAAGGCCCGATACTCTCCATTTTTGCAGTGTAAATGGAATGGTTCGTGGCACGAGTGCCCCAAAACTCATTGTGCCGAGACTACCTGTCCACATGGTCTCAAATTTAACAGAACCAATAGCTAACTCCAACAGGTACATTTTCCGGTAGAGGTTAATTAAACAAAGCCAGAATCTATGCGATATCAAGGAGGAAAAAACTGGAACTTACTCTCAGACAATATGAGAACAAAACAATCCTTGAAACAGTTCAAAGTTGCTATAAAGAAACTGAACTTTTAAGATTTTTTCAATTTAATGGTTCTATTTTAATTTTCAGTTTCGAAGATGTTAGCTCAAAAGAGCTACTCTGAAAATTCGAGTGTTAAATAAAGTGTATGTATGTATGAAGAAATTTGTTGATTTTATTTAACGACGCCACATTGGCCTTGCTACTAAGGGCATGAATGCATGTTTCGGAAATAATCACCGGTCACTGGCAAGGTTGGCCCAACTTTAATAAAATAAAGCCGAAACCCGAATGCGGTGGCCAAGTGTAACAGTTAAAAATTGATTATTATATGACAAGCGATTCGCAGGCTAAATGGAGCAATCTGATTGGCTGGGTTTCGGTCAGGATTTTACAGTAGAGGCCATTACCATGGAAACGGTCCCGTTTGCTCGGGACCGTACTGTGGAATATTGGCCCTGGGTCGTTTTTGTACGGATCTCGCCTGCCACGACCGAGGGCCTCGTGGTCGGTTACAGGTTACTAGTAAACTTCGATGTAATAAATCCAGTTTGAGATGGACTATTGTTTGGGTATTTTTACAGTGGAAAACAATAATTTGGTTTTATCGAACGAGTTTCGACAGGAAAATTAACTCGTTTAACTTACCGAATTTTCTTGTTTCACTTCCACCAATGTAGCACCATGAGTTCTTAAGAATCTAACGCCTTCATTCGTCTAAGAATTAACATATAGGTAGAACCAATCACACATGCGTTCCACTATAGAAAACTAATTAGGAATTTCAGGGAAACAGCCACTTTTGTCAAATCGTTGTTTGGTTTTTTGCTGTTCCAAGTGAATGCATAATAAAGTCATCGCAGCGGAAGCAGTCGAGCAGTGGAACAGAATACAATAGACCTTTTCACGGTTTCTAACGCCATATTGGTTAGAGGGCAAAAAGCAAAAGTGAATTTATGTAGGGATATGTTGCCGACTTCGAACAATTATAAACCCTTGAAGGGCTCACGATTGTGGATAGCGAGAATACCTCTCAAAAAACACTTCAATTGAGATTACTTTCGTGAAATATGGTGATCAGAATCAAGCTACAACGACCGTAAACGAAATTTGTAAATTTCATATAAACCCTTGTAAACGAAGTTATGCAAATTCCCGCGAAATTTGAAGCGACATAGAGAGATTTCTAACATATTATCCAATTTTCAGACGTTGTTGCAATGATCTAATTTGCCGTTGAGTGAATGATATTAATAAAACGACTAAAAATATTTTAAAACTTTTGAGATCTGCCTTACAGAGGTTTAAATTCGGCCAAAATTAAATACATTTAATGTAATTTAAACCGCGTTTGCCGCCCAACCAAGATGGCTTCAGAAACCGTGAAAAACCGTCTCCCAATTTGCGCTTGCACTCATTCCTAGATAAGTACTTGAACAAAGACCATCGAGCTCACAGCTTCGCAAATTATTTTAATCATAAAACTAAGACTTGTTTTTCCTCTATGTTTACGACACATTTCATTCGTTGTTCATCGAAACGGGAGCAAGTTTAATGCAATAAAATCGATTTCAAAGACACGAACACTGACATCATAATTCACAGATTCTATTTCTTTGACTGTTTGCTAAAAATCAAATTGTCTAAATGCTCGAACTTCTCCAAGTTGAAAGTCCAAGACTCCGATACCGTCGAGTATTGCATATAAGCCTCGCCAGTTTATCGCGCGGTGCAGTACCAGGAACACTGGGCGAAGGTATTGACGCCGAAGACACTTTCAACAAAGGTTCCTTAAATACGGGGCTCCGGCCCTTGGAGTCGGCCAGCCTGCCAAAATTACTGATATTAAGTTCACTGAGTTTGCCCTGGGTGCACATCCCCGGGTGAATGATCTGTCGATGAACGGGTGAGTTTTGAGCGCGCTTTCGATGACATCTCAATAGCTGGTCTCGAAGATTGACGTCGAAAAAACTGTAGATCGCTGGATTGGCGCATAATTTTCCCAGTGCCAAAAAGCACGCAAAATCGCGGAATATCTCAAAGCTCTTTCTCTTTGGATGTCCCACAGTTTCTAGAGCATAAAGAGCCCCAAGTGGAGCGTAGCAAAAAACAAAGGCGGCCATGACTATTAAGTTCATGACCACGGATTTTCGCTTGGCAAGTGGTACCGCGTTGGAGCGAAGGGAGCAAGCGAAGCGTCGATGAAGATTGGCATGCATATCGGGCGCCAATTGGGGCAAGCTTGCCCTATCTGAAGAATTTTTATCTGGCTTTAAAAGTTTGCTCACAACAACAACGTAGGTGACTGTCATAATTGTAATCGGTAACAGGAATACCGCCCATAACTGCACGAGGGAAAACAGCTTGTCTTTCCATGGCAAAACAAGAGGCCTGTCACAGGAGAACAACAAAGCCCTGGGCTGACGCTTCGATCCCAAGAAATAGTACAGGACGGGGTTGGCAAATAGTAGAGCGTAACACCATGCGAACACACTCATGTACTTTGCTTGTCGCCGCGTAATTTTGGAGAGCGGATATAAAATTGAATAGAGCCGATCCATGCTGATCATAAGTAAAGTGACCGTTACTGAACCCAAGGCGACAGATTGGGCGTATTCTAGTAATTTGCAAACCGTCGGCCCACCCACTATGTACTCGCCGATAATTTCTTGTTCAATCTTGAGTGGGATAGCAATCAGTGCCATTGCCAGTTCTCCAATCGATAGATTCACGATTAAGCTGTTCATGGCGGACATTCGAGGAGAACACAAACCACAATAACATACCAGCACGTTTCCAATCAAAGACACTGCCAAAATGAGCGACAAAGAGAAGATTTTGCCAACGGCGATAGTGTCGCGGTGAACCACTTCCTCGCCAAGTTCTGTTCTTCCTATAGAGCGCATCAAAACATCCGATGAGTTTACCAACGAAATCATCGTGGATTGATACACTCCGCTAAGAAGTCACCAACTCTTTTACTCGAGCTCAGAAAGGCTGCCTTTCGAACTGGAAACCGAGTATTAAAGCGCGGCGAAGGAGCCGATCGCCGGCCTCTTAGGTGATAAAGCTGGTTTTCTCGCTCGAGGCAGGACTCTCAATGGAGTTCGAGATATTTGCTATGGATGACACGCTTGTCAGGTGGCGTGACATTTGGCGGGTGTTTTTCCTGACACGTCAGTCAAGCACCAGCGCCGCACCACGGAAAGTCATTACAGAGCGTGCGCGAACTTAAACCACTGCTGAAATGAGCAATACTAGAGCAACAACGCCCTTGTCATACACTCCGATTGAAGGTACGTATACGATGAAACGTTTCCAGAAACTTCGACAGTCTCCCAAACAACAAGGCCTGATGGAAGTTGGAGACGCATCAGCGAAGCGTACTAGACGCCGCCAAACGGATCAATTCTGCCATATTATTTTGAACTGTGTTTTGTTGCGTGTGTAAAGAAACAAACAAAATAGACGGATCGACAAGTGAAGCTACGACAATAAGTTATGCACCGACGGAGCGGTCAGTGATGATGACGACCTCAAACTACGGTGTTTGCGTTCTCTAGTGGTTTGAACACAGAGGGAAGGCATTTATAACCTCAAACCATAAATATTCAAAATCAATTTGACAATTCAAGCAAACTATAATAAAACGGAAAAGTGAAAAACAGAAACGAGGGAATTTAAGCAAGCTGACGACGACAAGTTCAATGAAAGCGTCACTGACCCTCTAAAATATAACTTACAGCTATCGCAAAGATTAATTTTCCGATTATCCCGTCTTGTTCGCCATGTAAAAAATACCTCAGAGCAAACTATCTTGTAACTGACTTAACTGAATAGAGTGTAATGTGAAGTGCTTGTTTTCTATCCCATATGAACCATGTGAGCGTTACTACTAATGGAAATGGGCCCACACAAGGACATGACCAGGGTGGGAATTGAACCCACGACATTCGGGTTAGATCACCGCTGCTCTACCGACTGAGCTACAAGGTCAGACGGGAGCAGGCCGTGGGAACTGAAGATGTTAAAGTCACGGCAATGGACATGTACAAGTACAAGGAAAGGTTACGTTTTTGCAAACGTTGGCCGTGAAGCACTGTATTTCAACAGGCTTAACTGATTAGAGTGCCATATGAACCATGTGAGCGTTAGCCTTACTACTGGGATGGATACGATTGGTTTGAAAGTAAAAATAGAAAATGAATGGTTCATTGCTATATGCTCACGCTGTCGTCAAAACATAAAATTTGTTGCTTTCACATCGTTATTTTGTGGAGTACTCTACGTCAAAGAAATACCAATGATATTCTTGCTATATGGCGTTGTCGTTGCCGTAAACGTCGTCATTGCTTAAACTCCCTCCTGTCAGCCTAACACCGTGTCTTCGAGTCTTTTTCTTTTAGCTTTTGCTGAACGATAAGAAGCAACATTTTTTTGTTCGAGTGAAGTGACGAACAGTTCTAAGCAGTGCCCCTCGAGGTTTAACTCACAATATTGTTGGGGGTGGGCGATGTGTTTGGCCATTCTCCTTCTTTTGCAGTTTCTACTCATTCAAGGAATCGACAGATGCCCCCGTCCATATTTAACGAAAGCAGGACACAACGCCAGCGTCACCTACCCTTTTAATTCGAACAAATAGTCCCCTACAATTTTTATTCTCAGGAAAGGCTCCGAGACGGGGCCTACGGTTTATCAGATGTAATCACGAAGATCAATTAACGCGTTTTCCTCAATTATTTTAAGACCATGAGAGTTGGCCGGGGCCAGCGTTCGAAGCCGCGACCTCGAGTAAGACAGTTTAATTCCCCTACATTGTCAGTTCGAGAGCACTGAGTTTTCCTTACGCATCCATCGTTGACTGGTGAATCAATTCGTAATTGTTACTTTTTCTCAGCTTTTCCCCTGTGTGACTCAACTGTCAAAACGCGTGACAGGAATACGTACTGTGAGGAGTGATCCTCGAACTTATCTCAATGATTTAATTGTCAGCGGCTTCATCGGGATTCGAGCCATAACCCTCTGCACCAACTTAGCTACGGATGCGACTCACTTTGGAACAGGTCATTTTTGGTTCCCGTGAAAGATTTCAGTGAATGAAAGAAATGTATACATTTGACGAAGATATCGTTTCATATGTAGACTTGCCTTCCGATTACAGATATTTGATGAACATATCGATTTATAGACAACCCTCAGCCACGGTTGTTGCGGTTCTTAATCTCTAGGTCGTGCGCAAGCTTCATTGATCGACTAGATTAATTTTGTCGAAGATCAGTGGGCAGAACAATTTCCCAGTATTACTTAACCTACTTATTTACTTAAAATACAACGTTTTTTTTCCGCAAGAGGAGATAAAATTTCTACAAATTGATTTACTGAGTAGTAATGAATAGGGAAGATATAATTGACATCACCTATTTCATTAATGTGCCAGCCAGAGCCTCATTGGCTGTCGAAACAAAGGGTCTTTTGTTCCTGTGTTTGGCAAATTTGAATAAAAAAAGCAACGTTTGTAAACAGATATCTTCGATCCCTATAATAACAAGTTTTGCTCATCCATCTAATAACTGGTAGTGACAGGAATCAGTTTGTTCTTATTTCAAACTAAGCAGGCTGAGATGAATAATTGTACTAGTTTAATGTCAATAAAGCTGTAATTGCATGGAATCTAGCTAGCGGCTTATGTTTCTCTCAAACCCTCAAATAGTTTTCCAGAGAACACTTGTTTTAGTGGCCAGCGAACAAAGTATCGTTGCAGTTGAAATGAAAGACGATTTTGACAACAAAGCCACAAAATAGCATAAGTTTTGAGAGGAGGAAGTGTGGCTGAGTGGTTACGGCGGTTGTCTTGCAATTGAGATCAGAGATGCAGGGTTTAAGGACGGTGCCTACTACTGAAAATACGTTTTTTCACAAGAGCAGGTAAAATTTCGACAAATATTTTTGCACGGCGGGAAAAGCAGATCTTAACAAGTGTTATTGAAATCCAAAAAGAAAATTGGGGGTAGCCACGCATTTTTCAAAGATAATTAATCAAAAATATTTGTAAAAAGCTATAAAATACAAATGTTGAGCCTAACCGTTCTTTTCCAAACTGAAGCTAAATAATCTCTGAAAAATGCAGGGTTACCCCCCTATTTTATTTTTGGATATCAAGAGCACTTGCTAAGTTCCGCTTTCTCCGCGTAGTTTTAAACCGCGCAAAAATATCCCTGTATTAATAAGCACCACCCATAGGAAACCCAAGTATTGCGAGATGCGCAGAACGTATGCGCAACAACAATAGTAGGATAGTAGGCACCGTCCTTAAGACCCGTTTTGGTTGAATTTCAGGATCCTGGTACTGGCAATAGTTTAGTTTGGTTTAACTTCTCGGTATGAGATGAAAATGGATGAAAATCGATGAAGGGGTTGGGTTTCTAAAGAAATTATGATGCTGCGTGAGTGGGGAAGTGAAAGGCAGAAATTGGTTGATGTGGTAATTTGACGGCACTGTAAAGATATTTGAAAGCTGGTTAACTTGGTCTTTTTGGTCTTTTTAACATGGCTGTTGATCTGCTCTGTTGTGTGTTTCATTGGCCCAACCTGAAGGCTCCCGTAGCGTTGCATTTTGATCAATTTCTCAGTTTACCGTCATCGTCTTAACAACGAAGTTACATGACCAAATTTCAGGGTCCGTGGAAGATATGATAGCCCGCGAACGAAGACGTATTTCCGGTAGAAACGACCAGCGGAAATACGTTTGCGCTCGCAGGTTAAGGACATGAGCAACTGCCGATGAATTTCGGATTTTCTCTTGCAACTTCCAAACCCTTCACAGTAGTTCAGCCCCTCTCAAACTTGGAACGATCACGAAAAGATAACAATGCACGAGAGTAAGTGTAACTATCTTTGTTCCATGGTGATGTAAGTCTAAGTGTACAGTAAGTGGATCTGGATTAAAAAAAAAAAAAACAAAACAAAACGAAAGAGAAACTCGAAGTTATTATTTTAGTTGGCACTTTCGTAGCCTTGGTTGTTGCTGATGCTGATGCTGCCAAAATACCTTCAATCCTGACGCTGTTTCAGGGAACTGGTTACATCTTGTCCTCTCATTTGAGTTAATTTGTTAATTTGTTAACTTGTCTCTGAAAAGCCCCCATGGGGAGTTAACAATAAAATTTGTATTGTATTGTATTGTAATTTTTGGAGGAGTTTGAGGAGTTTATTTCCGACTTTGCATTCATCTCACAGGACAATTTCAATGGGCGAAAATGTTCTGCTAATTTTCATTTCCCCGCCGTTCACCTTGATCTACTGAGGTCCGATATGTCTTAACACCTTTCCTGCATTTAATCAGTTTCATGGATAGACAACGCGTCACGGGATATGGCGAGATAAGAATCAAGTGATTTTTCATGATGAGCACGAGAAATCGTGTTGGAGCATATATTCCAGTTGATAAATGAGTATATCGTTAATTAAGACTCCACTAAGTGATAATTCCTTTTGTCAAGAGTGCCACAGCAAGTTTAAAAGAACTATTTCTATATACAAACGCCCAAGAGTACGGCTTAGATTTCCCTATATAGTTTTTTTTTTGCGGGCTTTTCTCTTGCTTTCCGTTCAATCTCAGGAGAAATATCAAACCCGAATTAAATATATTTAACCTTCAACGTAAAAATTTAATAACTGAAGCAGTTGTCGGCTTACTCATATTCTGTACAAGCGTTGTTCAAACCACAGCCATTGAAAAAAAACATTCTACAACTCACGTGCATATCCCTAGAATTCTTGAACAAAAACTTTACTTGCCTAATAACATAAAAATACGTCCTCCGTAATCAATTTTAATGCAGCCTTGTAACCGCTCATTTTGACTTAGTGACCACCCTTGACTGACGTCAAGTGACAACTTCATTTTGCGCGGTGAAATAAAATGCATTCACCGAATGAAAACAAAACAATTTTTTTCTTTCAGCGAAGGCGATCCTGTTCACTAACTAGTTCTTGAGGATGTAGCCATGGAGGACTCTTAACAGTTATGCTGTCGGTTCACTTAACAAAGGGACAACGCCGTCCTCGCCTCACTTTTGCTTTTGGAGTTAATTTTGGTTCGTTTTCTCCCTATCATTCGCTCGCCACAAAATTTTTGGACGAAGGGAAACTCTTTTGTTGTTCCTTTCATCTGCTCGCAACATCTCTCTTCAGCAATGGCAGAACAAGTTGGTGAATTTATTTATCATAAAAAGGATCTTATAGGACATGGAGCTTTCGCGGTGGTTTTCAAGGGACATCACAGAAAGGTGAATTCATGTTGCCATAAAAAAATTTATGCTTGACATTTCGATTTTTCTGGTAAAGAAAACAAGGTTAAAATTTAGTTGTGTAAACCGCAGATTATATTCGGTCTCCTCCAAGACCGAAATATGTATTTTTCGGAAAATTTCTAGCTTGATTTGGGTGTTAGCCAGCTGACATTTTGGTTTCAAATTGTACTTTCGCCTAAAACAACGTTTGTGAATTTATATCAAAGCGAGAGCTTACGTATACCGGAAGCCAGGTGATCAGTGAATGAATTTAGTAAGTACTGCTAAGCAACAGTTTGTGTCTTTGATGGGATTAATTCATGGTCATAGTTAGAAGAGTAAGTACAATTGTTCGATTTTTTTTTTCATTGTGGCATTCCTTGACAAGTTCCTTGTTTGATTATTTTTCCGTCTACAGAAAGAGGACTTTGTCGTTGCCATCAAGGTAATCGCGAAGAAAAATATCGCCAAGACACAAAATCTCCTTGCGAAGGAAATTAAGATTCTAAAGGTCAGTTACTATAATTGAATTTTAGATTGAAGCACCCGGCCTGGAGGTCAAAATCATCTCTATCGAACATTTTGGCGTATTGTCAAAGTTGTTTTGGTTTTTCCACGTGATTTCAGCATGACAATTAAGTGTTGATATTATGCAATCCTGACCTTGGTCAGGATCGACAGACCTATTTAAAATGTTGTCACGGTTTGCCTTTGATTGCAGGAGCTACATCACGAAAATGTTGTTTCTCTCTTCGATTGTGAGGTAATAAATACCACTCAATATATCTTTGTGAAATTCTTAAAAGGTTTGAAAATGTTAGCTCAAGATTCTGTTTACACGTATTCCATACCCAGCCATACCATTTTTACTTTGTAATCTCGGTATGTTATGATTAATCTGTATTTTTCCATACCTGAAGACATATTATTTTAATGAGCGGAGTGTGCTCTTAGAAGTGAGAACAAATGTTGAAATAAATATTGTTTATATATAAGGTCAAAGGTGATACACTCACGGTGACCACAGATATAGTGCAAACAATTCAGCTGAGATTTCCCAGATTGTCTTTTTGTCCCCTGGTATCTCCTGATGTCCCCCTCATTGGCTTTCTTCAATATGTCTTAAGGGTTCACCTCAGCAAGAATAATGTGACTAACTATTTGCTACACGGTTTTCATTTGCACTGAAAGACCGTAAACGTAAAATTCTTGATGTAGCCTGCAATCCTTTGCGCGCATACAAGTTTAGACAGAAAATTCAAAGCTACGTGTATAGGAAAACAACCTTGTACCAATCAGAATTCAGTGGAAAACACTCCGCAAACACCCATTTACTTCATTTGGAATTTTCAAAGCTTCAATTCTGTCTTTTTCGCATTCGTAGGCAGCCAAATAAGAACCCTTTAAACTCATTGACAATTGGCGAGCTTGGGAACTGGTGCCTTAAAAGTTAGTGCGGAAGGGCCTGGGGTCATCCAGGCCCAGCAGGGAGGTATCCATGGCAACCTCGCAAGCAGGAACCATCCCTGAAACAGCCCGCTAACAGGCACTGTCACACTGAAACAAGTCCAGTGAACATAATGATGTACCTAATGATAATGATGTATTTCACAATAAAGTTGAAATTCCTTCCATTGAAACAAAACGAACGAGTGCTTAGTAGCCAAGCTTTAAATGTGGGGAGGAGTCTGGGCCAGGGCCTGGGTATCATGACGTTTGGAAAACCGCAATAGGCGAAACAATTCATGCAGAACAGGGCTTGGTAATGCCAGTCGACAAATTTGCCAAGAAGGTGGTCAAGGACAACAAAACAGTCGGCCATTTACCTCGCGAGTACTCGTGAATTTTGTGGTATTTTATCGCACGTGCTGGAAAGAAATGCGTGGAAGTGACTGGCCAAAGACGTCACTACAAACAGATGTGTGGAGGAATGGAGATTCCTTGTAGTTTGGTGTTTACTTGTTCAAGTAAAGCGAAAATTAATCGCTTGAAAGAACTCTTGGAGAGCAAGATTCGCTGATAAACACTCGAAGACACAAATGGCTCCTTTAGGAGCCACCACTCATTAAAAAGTCAATGAACAACAGCAACATGCTTTCAGTTTCTTTTATGTTTCTTTACTGAGATCTTAAGAAGTTGTATGAATATTAATGAGGTTTTTTAAAACTCCAAACACAGATGTATCCATGGATAAGCCGCACCCTTGATTTATGGCTTCAATTTTGTGAAAAAAAAGTGCGGCTTATACATGGACGTTTACGGTAATGCTTACCTCCTAACACAAGTTGCCCTGAGGGAACGGAGGGTGGGGCTAATGAATCTGAAAAGATTCGCTCACAAAAGCACTGATCTGCAAAGAACGGTCGATCGCTAGAACGCAAAGCTATGCATGAAATCCCCTGTAAATTCCAGGTGCGCCCCACAGATCATGTGTGAGAATGGGTACAACCGCTGGCAGCATTGGCTTGAGGTCAACCTTGCCTAAATTACATTTAGCCAACCTTAAAATTTTATTATCATTACTTTCGAGAATAAAGTTTCAACCATAAAGTCATGAGTAAAAATTTAGTATTGCAGCTGATCTGATGAAATGTAAATTGACTACCAAAGAGAAATTAAAAAGCTGACATTAAAGGATTTTTCCTTTTTTTCCTTGTACTACCAAATTCCTTTGCTTCAATTTTGCCACCATAATTGCAATGTCACAATAATTTCTTTAGCAATTAATCCTGATTAGCTTTCAAGAATGTTTCTTAAAAGTTATTTGAGCTCTGGAACCTTGACCTTTTTGTACTTTGCAATCTACAGGAAACCCCCAATAGTGTATTTCTGGTTATGGAGGTATGCATAAATTTTCATAATGTTTCAGTTTAACAAGTCACATTTCATTGTTTTACTAACACAGAAAGAATCTTCAACATTTATTAAAGCTAACCTTAGGCCTAATTAGGGCGTAATTTAAAGATCGGCAAATGGTTAGGGTTGTTTCTTTGTTGGTAAAACAGTGACTTGTAACCTTTGACCTGTGTTTTGTACCTGCCCCTTTTCATCCCTGAAACACAATGAACACAAATTGGTTGAAAAACATTGGTGTTGCTGTTGTAGTTAAAATTTTTCCTTGGTTAACATTTTTTCCAACTAGTTTGTTTTTTATACACAGTGTACTGTCCTTTAACCTATAGACATTATAATGTTGATCTGAAACAAAGAATAATTAGTAAAAAACAAACTAGTTTGAAAAATATTAACTACAACATAACCAACCAAATAATAATGATGTAGCCAAAAAAAAACCCCTGATTTTTATTTCACTGTATAATGTATGATCCCTAGTACTCAAAACTCAAGCAAATTTTCATAATCAAGCATTCTACTTTCTCAAATGACCAAGTCCCACCAAGAAATCTTATTAAAAGCAAATATTAGCTCCCACAAAACACAAAAATTTGGCAATCGCCAATAACAAATTTATCCAAGGGGTAGGGTCTAAGGTAAACAAGACTTTAAAAAGGAGTTAATCTATATATTCTCTTTGCAGTATTGCAATGGAGGGGATCTTGCAGATTATCTTCGAGGTACAGAATAAAATTAACAATAATTCTGTTACTACATCATTCACCCCAACATTTTGGTGTATCCTTTCAGATGTGGCAAAAAATGGGCAAGGTTTAACTTACACATTGCTGGTTTGTGGTGTTTCCTCCAAGAGACTGTGAGGCAGGCCTTTCATGGATTAACTCACGTCTCCCTGACTTGCTTCACCACTTAAATGCAACTGACAACAGCTTATGTGCTGTTTTTTGAGTTGATGCAAGCTTTGCGGTTTACGATTTAGACTATTTACATAATCACAGTCACTGAAGAGACAGAGACAGAAATAATTTTACCGTAAATGTTGTGTTTAAATTTTGCCTCTTTTTCCTTAACAGACAAAGGGACCCTTAGTGAGGATACAATCCGTATATTTTTACGCCAGATAGGTAATTAATTAACTACACATTACACCTTCACATACACCATTTACTGTATGTTAATAACTGCAGATAACTATGTAATGTTTAAAAAATGAGCAGTGCTCAGTGTTTTATCGGGGTTTAAAAACACGAGGCATAGCCGAGATGCGAGTTTTTTGAACGGCTTCAAAAACATTCTACAAAGAGGGTGTCCCTCTGGACTCAAAACAATGGTTCAAATTGTGAGAGGTGAATATTAGCATACAAGCAAAACAAGCTATGCCTTATTAGTATTCTTTATATAAAGAATACTAACGAGGAGTGTTTTATCAGGATATAAAGCTCATACAGTCGTGACGTTTTATCGGTGTTTTGATAGGCTGTTAGGCTCATGAAGTATTAATGAGTTTTTGAAGAAATGTTTGGATGTACCTGTAATAAGTCACTGCATTACCACCACTGCAACATAATAATAATAATTATTATAATATTATTGTCACAGTGTTGAGTGGTCCCAATTTAAGGTCCCATCATGCATTTGTTCAATGTGTCAAAAGTTTGAAATGTTGTAATATTTCATCAGACTGAGTGTTTATGCTATGAGAATGAAATTAAGTTAAACACTATTTTAATGCTCCTTGAAGGTGGTTTTTAATCCAAAAGGTATCCTTAAATTGTTTGATGCTATTTTTCTTCTGTTATTGTTACCATTCTCAAAGTAAAAACAGGTAGTCCCACATTGTACATGTGCTCTAGAATTTTAAGCTACAAGGGATTTTAATTTTTTCTGTTTTCTTTTAAGCAATTGATTTTGAGATAAGTGATCATTTTTCAGCTACATTGTTATTGTAATTGGTGTCATTTTTTTCAATTATTTTTTGACATGTTTTGATTTTATACCCAACATGTACTTTAATTGTTTAAATTCCCAGTCAAAAATAGTTTTCAACTTTGATTGAAGATAACAAAATAATGCAAAGTGCTTTTACCTTTATATAAAAAATGTGACACCTCAAAGCTATGACAAGACCTTTAAAGAGTCATTCATTCATTATAATAATTATTATAAGTTTTTCTATGTATCAGGTGTTACGAGAGAATGGTTGTGTTGACGCAGTATGAACAATAATTTGTTTGTAATTGAATTGCTAATTTTTCAAATGACTGTCTAAAGTAATTATGCAAATTGCAATAATTGCTACGCTTTGTGTTTGGTTTAATTAAAACAACAAAAATGTGAAGGAATGAACCAAAACCAATCACCACTTGCACATGCGATTTTTCCACGCTTTGAGTATGTTAGATGAAGTTGGATCGGCTCATTGCGCTCTTTGTACCTACTGTGATTGGTGGAACGTACTGTACAAATGTAATTACTTTGGCATTTGTTTTACGGCACTCAATTGAAAACTGCTCTAGCTGTGGTTCTTGTAATTGTGTGTTGCAGTGGTGTTAATGTAACATAGTTCCTTTCTTTCTTGTTTTTATCGCCAGCCTCAGCCATGTGCACTTTGCAGTCCAAAGGTGTAGTTCACAGAGATCTAAAGCCACAGAATCTCCTCTTGCATCACTTGGGAGTGACCATACCCTCACCCTCAGAAATCAAAGTTAAAATTGGTGAGCTGCGTAATTTTCTTAGTAGTACCAAAAAATTCACACACAGTTGTCTAGTTTATCATTATGTTCAGGGATTAAGAATTCAAAGGAAACTCCTTTTTCAGAATATGTGAATCAATAATAATATTATTAATTATTTACCACGAGGCAGAGATTTTCATTAGAAGCCGGTCAACGGCGGTATACCCCCATCTATGTTGTCAGAAATTTGCTTCTCACCGCTGTCTACTCTGTCTTGATTTTCACACACACCCTTGTAAAAGACAAGTTTAGAGTGACCACGGTCCGGTTACAATGTACACCGTACATTGATTAGCCCAGGCATCTACTTCAAATGTTATTGAAACCCCTGATGTTGGTGAATAGAAGAATGCAGAATTTACATTTGTGACCATTTCCTTCATTTAACCTATTGACTCCTGGGAGTTCCCCATTGACGAGTAAAATCGTCTGGCGTTAGACAGAGTAAAATACTAAGTCTGCTTGGCTGACCAGTTTAGGCCGGTTTACGGGTCAAAGGGTAAGCCATTGACTTCTGAGAATGAGACTTGGCCAATAATAGATTTTACTCTGTCTAACGCCAGACAATTTTACTTTTCAATAGGGGCAGATGATGTGGAGTTAATGGGTTAACAACCTCTACATCCACACCAAAGCTATGTCCTCTTTCTTTAATGTCGACCAAAATAATTAAATTAACCTGTTTTTAATTAGTCAATAAGAGTTTTGTACCAGACCATACAGGCTTTTTAGGCAGATTATTATTATAATTTTAAAGAACTACACTAACTCTTGATTAGCTTCTAGACTTGTGCCAACTGTGCCTCTTGATGCAGGAGCAAGAGCTAATAAAATCAACCTGCATAATGATGTCTCCTAACGTTTTTCACTTTGATGGGAATAGAGTTCCATCCCGCTCCTCACAGTGTTAGTTTTTCATTTCAATCTCTAATTATAGTATAATTTTTGTGGTCTTCTTTCTTGTCAGCTGACTTTGGTTTTGCAAGGTTTTTGCCTGGCGAAATGATGGCAGCCACATTGTGTGGGTCTCCCATGTATATGGTAAGCAAATAGTCCACACAGTCATTACAGGGAGTTAAGTCTTTTTTGCATTCTTAAACCACGAAACAGTGAAATGAAGCACCAAAACACCAAGTATGACCCCACCATACATTGCATACTAACTGACAAAGGTTGGATTTTGAGTTAAATAACATATTAGACCTAAAACGCTATTGCTTTTAATTGATTGCTCAAGATAAAATAAAATTAAACGTTTTAGGCCTAATTAGGCCTAAAATGTTATTTAATCTCAAAATTATCCAACCTTTGTCTGTTACTATCCAATGCATAGTGGGACCATACATGGACTACTAACCTGAATGTGGTTTCTTATGAGTTTCAGTGTTCATTCCAAGAAAAAAAAAGTGGTTTAGTAATGCCCAAGTTTTTTTCCTATTATTGTATTTTCTCTCAGTTTTCAAGGACAACCTCCTTAACCTTTCCCCACTTAGCCAATTGGGGGCACTCTAGATGTAAATGGGTTAACTGGTAGGATATAGGATCCAATTTTCTTCCCATTTGTTGCCACTATTCTTTGACCTTTAGATTTTCATATAGATGTCAGTTGGGTCAGCTTTCTGCTTGGCTTGCTTCACTTATTTACATTGAGGTGCTTGCTGGTTGAACCCATGTTCTCTGAAAAGAGTGCAGCTTGGAAGCTTTCAGAGTCTCTATGGGCTCCTGTTTTTGTTTGGGTCATTATACTTTTACATATCCCATTATTAATATAAATTCTGTTTCCTATCTATTTCACCCTAAACTCTTCTTGACTCCTTACCACAACTTCCATTTCTCATCTCACTGTTATTGATAGCTTTGGCCCGAAAATGTTTCTTTTATTGTCCAACATCAAGCCCTCTCTGCAAGACTGCACCATTGAGTGGTCGCCATTATAAAAAAAAAACCGCTGTATTAATTTTGTGTTCTAGATGTACTAATGATCAATATTTTTCTGCAGGCTCCAGAAGTCATAATGTCAAAAGCATATGATGCCAAGGCAGATCTTTGGAGCGTAGGAACCATTGTTTACCAGTGCTTAACAGGGAAGGCACCATTTCAGGTTTGTTTTTCATCTGTTCACTTGTACTTGTCATGATTGTCCAATTTCTACTTGATTAAATTCACCTATGGCTTTCAACAAAAGGCATCACCTGGGCGAAATTGTTGGGGGTACCGTAAACCCCTTAAAAATCCTTATTTTATTCCTCAGAGTCTGAAAATCATTTTGATCATTATATTAAAATGATTGCAGAATTTTAGCATAACAAAATTAAATTGGTGTCTAAGGTAAAACGAATGATGGAAAGAGGTCTGTTTTTAATGACTGACATTTAATGTGTTTTCGGAGGGAGGAAAGAATCGTTATTAATGTAGGTTGATGTTGCTTGCATAGTAACAAGCAGAAAGTTTGAGCAGGGCCTCTTAAGTTGGTTTTGAAGATGTCACATCCTCCGAAAATAATGGAATATATTTACATTGTTATACACTACATTGTAGATAGGAAGCACACTTTTTCAAATTCCTCAGTGGAATTCCTAACTGTGTGATTTTTTTACAGGCAAGTAGCCCTCAACAGCTGAAAAAATTCTACGAGAAGAGCAAAGTCATTTCCCCAAGGTAAGCTAGGAAAAATAATAATTTGATTGATCATTGTTATGATTTTATCACAGTTTACAGTGCAGCTCAGAGTGTATGTTAAAAATGAACAATGAAATAACTTTGTAAATAATTTCTCTTGTTTTTAATTTAAACAGTATTCCAGCTGGTACTTCAAAAAGCTTGAAAGACCTTTTGGTAGGACTATTAAGAAGGAATCCAAAAGACAGACTTGACTTTGGTAATAATTACTACTGATTAAAATAATTATATACTTAAGCCAGGGTATCAATGAAGGTATCACATTTGATGTTCAGCTGTAACTTTATTAAAGGTCATGCAACTATTTACATGCAGCAACTTTTGATTTATTGTGGTGTGTTTAGTGCACTGGATATGTCTTTTGTTATGATTTTACCATTTACAGATGTTTGTCCACCCATCGGTCAAGATAAACCAGGCTAAATTCAATTACGGCAGAGTCAAAACCAAGCCAATGGAGTGGTTTTTCCTGGGATATTTAGGGGGACTCCAGGGAGGTTTGCAGGGTCATAATTTACCATGTGCCTTGGCTTGAGTTGCTTTTTCGCTTGCTTGCTTTTCCTCTGGACCCATATTTTTGGGTAAATACATTCCACTCACTGGTTTTTTTTTAGTGATGTGTTGACATGTACCTGGGAGGTGGACTGCAGGTCAGTTGCTATGGTGACCTCTTTGCTGCTGAGGAGAGTGCCTACCCTCCAGGAAATTGATGTAGTATGTGTTTTAATTTATTTAAGTAAAATGCAGTGATGAGTACATTGTCTATTTGGCAGGTGAGTTCTTCTCTCATCCATTCTTGACTGGACGAATCCTGCGCAGTGCATGTAAGTGCCTGACTCATTGGAGCTTAGAGGCTTGACACTGAATTTAGGAAGAATAATGTAATGATAACATTGATGTTAGATATTAGGCAGCTACCTCCGCTGATGTCAAGTCTTAGCTGAAATTAATAGGGTAGAACTACAGGCGGGTCCATTTTGTTATAACCTATGAGAATCATGGGCTGGGGACTGAATTAATAGTCTGAGGATTTTTTTGAATACAAAAGTCATGTTTATTTTTTGTTTTGTTTTTTTTAAAAATAAGATTTTTAAGTATGTCTGCTACTTTCTTTTCATTGTAGCCATTCCAGTTGCTGTTCCTGCCCACCAGCAAAAGTATTCTAGATCATCATCTTATTCACCAGTAAGTCAACAATGCCAACTTCAGCCTTAGTTGTTGCGGTTGTTGTTCTTATTTGTCATCGTCATCGCCACCACCGCCGTCACCATCATTTATCGTCATTAGGCCAATACCTAGGGATCTTCACCGAACATGATTGGTTAATAAAAAGGAGTTAAAGTTTGGTAAAAAGATTTCTGTTTTCTTGCTGGAAAAAAATGGACCATACCAAATGGGCAAGATTGGCCTATTTTTCCCCACTCAGTTAGCCAATCAGAGCACAGAATTCATCTCATCTTCCCCCTCACTGAGCTGGCCATAGAATTAATACAAAATGTAATGTTAAAACTATCCTTATACATGTAGTACACTGACTTAAACATGCACCTTACTGGCATGCAGCAGCAGATCTGAGTGCAGGAGCATTGCCCTGCATACTATTATTGCCAGTCAAGGTGTTGAGCCCCATTTGAATGGCATGTGGGTTTTTTCTGTCTCGCAAGTGTTTAACTTGCTTCTTCAATTGCCATGATTGTATGCTTGAAATACAGTAAAAACCCACGTATAAGAACCTAAAATTTAAGAATAATTTTGTTGGGGTAAAATTTTCATTTTTAAGCCCCTTTTCATAAGAACCTACTTAGCCTAAAATTTTCAATTGGTTCTTCTTTTACAAAAATGAAGGCACAGGTGATAATACAGAAAAGAAAATAGTCTAGGTTTCAGTAAGTAAGATTCAAAGAATGAACTAAAATCCATGCTAGCACCTTAAAAAGATAAATTTCCTTCATGGTTTATGTCATTGAAACTGTATTTTAGATAATTATATTATACAGCACCATATCTATTCCATATCACATACATGTATGCCCTGTAGTAGTTACCTGTGCTGATTGCTATTGCCCCTATCAAATAAAGAACCTATTTAAGAACCTATAAAGTAGCGTAAAATCCTACTAAATACAATTTCTATAAGAACCTATTTTTAGGCTAAGTTGACAAAATCTAGGTTCTCATACGCGGGTTTTTACTGTATCCAAGAGCCCGGTTTACACTACAGAATTTTTTTGGCACGGCTCGGGTAAAATTGGCACGGGTCCCAAAAAAAAAGGTTCGGCTTGGATAAAATTTGCAGTGTAAACAACCTGTCAGTACCAAATTTCATCCGTGCCGAACCAAAATTCTTACCCGTGCTGGGACCTTCGGCGAGGTAATCCGAGCACGGGTGAAAATGGTACGGGTGCTGAAAAATAGGCACGGTTGGGATAGAACAAGTAGTGTAAACACTTTAAAGGGCCAAATTTGAGCCTTAATTCATATAGGCTAGCGGTTTTTTTGCGTATATTTCAAGATGGCTGCTCATTCTCCACCAAAATCACGCGGACGTTCTTGATTATAATTGAACTGCGCATGTCTACAAGAGCCAAAAAATTTTGGCACGGTATTTTTGATACGGTGAAAATGGTGTACTGTACACAAAGTTTGCCGAGCTCTTTTTAGGCACCCGTGGCAATTTCGCACGAGCCGTGCCGAAAGTTTCCTCTAGTGTAAACCGGGCTCAAGTTTGCACAGCACCTAATTTGTTTGATGCACTCCAAACACTAAGCATCCCTTTAGGTCTAAGCCTTTGCTACCTACTTCAAACAATAAGATGAGGGTAAAGGTTAGAGTTATTTTTAGCTCAGGGTAAATGCAGCTGTTACGTTTATCCCTACTTGAAAAGCAGCATTTGGGGGAAACTTTGTTGACGTCAAGTAGGCTTAGCTACATAATTCCGGAATTTTTGGGAATTGTAGACATCAAAACGAATTTTAGAAAATCTCGGGAATTTTAGAAAAAATTTGACAATTTTGAGAATTTTAGAGCAATTTGAACTTTCACGTGACATGTTGGAAACTTTTCACAGGCAAAAACGTTGACAAAACTTTTTTTTTTAATTCCAACCTACCAGGAGAGGGGTCAGTCCGTTCATATCCATTCCTCATCAGCGGTTATTCGCCAAAAGGGGTGCTACAGTGCATCTAAGCAGCGGTTTCTCACCGTAGTTTTTCCGAATCTTTGCTTGAGAGCAAATATGGCAGACTTTGCACCATAAGAAACGAAATTTATAAGAATCTTCGGGAATTTTAGAGAGTTTTTGGAGAATTTTAGACATGTTCTAAAAGAATTTTAGAGCTTTTGTTTGGGAAATTCCGGAAAGAATCGGGAATTATGTAGCTAGGCCTAACGTCAATTGTCTTTATTCCGAGACACGAGTGATGTTGAAGTTGAGGAGAAGAGCAAAGGGGCACTTTGAAATCTGCGTGCATCTTGTTGGGAGCATTTCTGGACTTATCGTTGACAGTGGAGGGTTTTGCGTGGTTATTTTGAAATATTCCTTCTTTTTCTCCACAGAACTTTGGTGCTGAAGCATTGGGCGACATACGAGTTGATCTCTTACCTCACATGACACCGCCACAAGACTCCACAGAAATGTCCCCACAGGACCCACCCATTGTCATGAATATCAGCTCATCTGGGAACAGTGAGTCAAATTATCGTCACTGTTGACGCCCATTTTGATTGCTCTTAGATCTCAGGCTAAGATCTTTGAATCATTTCTGCTGGAACATGATGTTATGCTGACAATATGTCGCACTTGCTCTTAAGTTTTTATTTGCTGCTTAGAATTTGAAACATAGGGCTCGTTGATGTTAGGCAACTGCCCGGTTATCGTTGTTTTTCGTACTACTTTCCATTCAATTTCAAAGAGTTTAGACCTTAAACGCTGTATTTATTAATCATGCCTTGGGCAAAGTCTCTAAAGTTAACTCCTTCCTAGTCATTGAAGTTTCGAAAACCCAAATGAAAGACCAAATCCTTTGCTTTTAGATCAGATGAAATTAGTGCGTTCGACATTAGCAGAACGCAATTTCTGATCTTGGGTATCTTTTGCAGAGGGTGAGCTTTAGCTTCGTTTTTCCTTCGTCTGCTTTTTCAGCGCCATCTTGAATTACGTCGGTTGCGCAAATGAGGATCGCTCACCCCGTGATTAATTTGCACCAACACTTTGATTTTTGGCAAGGGACATCTTTTAGTAATAATCTCTCAAACGATTTCAACAAATTCGAGATTTTCACAAATTTAGTTTTTGTGATGTCGTCACCTCTTTACTCCAAACCTTCCACTTTTAGCCACATTCCACAAACCTCTCATTAGCACTTTCGGTAGACGTTATTTACATAAGTGGCATCTTGGCCGTCTAGTGATTCCAACCTCCAAAGTTCTCCCAACGAACACACTTCATGATGAATGATTACCCCTTAGGTAGTAGAGCGGTTTTCAATTCGGTGTCGAAAGTAATTAGCGAATTGCATTGGTTTTGCATTACTTCACTCAGTGATTGGTTCAAAGTTCTCTTGCCATTTTGTCAACCAATCAGAAGTGAAACCAAAACCAATCGTGGCTTGCGCGTGCAAATTTTCCCGCGCTTTGTTTCGGCTACGTGTACATGTAATTACTTCGAGTTTTGATTGGTTTACTGGATTGTCTCCGTCCCTTTTGATTGGCCAAAGTAATTACTTTGGTTTTGGTTTTACGACACTCGATTGAAACTCGCTCTAAAATAAGATAATTGAGGACAATTCACAGCAATTTTTTTCATGTAAATTATAATGGTAATTGAACTGAGTGGAGTGCAATTTGGTCTGAAACCATACGTCGAGTGATTTCAAAATCGAAATCGCAAGTATGATTTTAGACCAAATTGCACGACACGAAGTTCAATTACCGCTTTCTTACATCCATTTAGAAATCACACATTTATTATTTTATCGCTAAACTACAGGATTTTAGTCAGTATCAATACTTTATTGATCCAGTTGGGAACAAAAGATGCAAAATTCACCACAATGGTTTTCTTTGTCTTTCATTTTCCTTCAATTTGTTTGGTTACCTTAAAAAAAACCTTAAATCTGATTGGCTGTTTTGTTTTAATGTTCCTTTTTCATTGGCTGGGGAAATGGTGCGATTTAGAACAAAAAATAGTGCGATTTGGGAATAAATCGCCCTGTTGAGAGCCAATCAGATTGCAAGGATCACCAGTGATTTCTAAATGGGTGCAATAAAATTTATTACTGTGTGGTTTAACTTTTTTTTGCATTTCAAAAGCCGACAGAGAATGTCCAGCTTGGTGTTACTTTCAGCAAGCTTCAATAGTAGTTAAAAGAAAAAAACGAATCAGTGACCGTGTTAAAGGCTTTTGCTCTTGTTTTGCTTTAGATTCCAGTGTACGACAAAGTTCTTCTGGAGCTTATCCACAAAACCCTGCTCAGGATGACGAATTGGCACCTGAGGTTTGTCTGCTACTGTAGATGAACGTATAATAACATTCTTGTAAAAAGAGAATCTCGCTCTTTAAAAGAGTGAGGGCATTTTTCATTTCCTGCAAAGTCACGTGTAATCTCGTTCAGTGACTGCTATTTCAATTTGCACACATGAATAACAGGCGTTTAGCGTTTGATTGCAGCCAGTTCGTGTCAGTGACAAATTTAACTCTTTGTGCTAGAACGATTTAATTGCGCTCGAACGTCCCATTAAAATCAAGTTACCTGTTTCAACATGCACGAGTTTCAACAACATCTTGAACAGTAAGATTGTTATTTTCGTTTATTTTTATTTGTTTAGTCGCGTGTCTAAAGTGTTCGGTTTGGGTTGGGGGTCGGTAGGTAAGCGCTTGATCACGTCGAGTTTTAGTGACTGATTTTTGCAAAGCCAAGGGTCATGACTGACTTGCCTGAGAACGAAGGCATTTTCCGGCGGTCGTTTTCCTCCCCGTCTGCGAAGTCGAGCGTCGAACCCAAGCGGACCCGAGCTACCAAACGATTTCTGTGATGTAACTACTTTTGTTTTCTTTTGGGCCAATCACCTTGTATGAGAGAAGAGAAACTCGAGTGGTCTTCGCGCGCGCCTTGTAATCATTGTTACCGGCGAGATCATTAGCTGTGGCTTTCGAAATGACAACTATGAACGAAACCCCAAAGAAGATTCCCTGCGCTGGCGAATGTTGCGTTCCTTGTTAGACAAAATTCTTAGTTGCAAAGGAAAAGATAAATATGTTTGGAGAGAGTGCTATTTTTAGGGGCAGAGAAACGACCGCCGGAAATACGTCTGTCTTCGCAGGCTAGGTCATAACTGGATGTCAGATAACTTGAAATATCAAACATGTTGGCAAAATGATTTAAAATTTTGGCGAAACGACCATATTACTCGTGGAAATACGTAATTTTGTGTTGTTCTAATTTTAGGGGTTTGTCCTGGTTCCTTCTAACCCTGAGGCTCCAAGTAAGTGAACTATCTCATTGCAGTATGAACACTTGAGGGACCCTTGGTAGTTTTTCTCCTTTTAGTTTCATCTTCTAAGCAGCAGCCGTCCCTTGGGGTATCACTCACTCAACACTACCCACCCCTCCCTGCTCTATAGTTTTGTTGAAGGTGTTTCATTGTTTTAGTTTTGAAATGTTTTCCTGGCTCCATAGTGACGGCCACAGACGTCTTTTGCTCAGACTCAACTGAGCAGTTCTCTATAAAAAGCTACTTTTGGGGTCAGGACGCAGCTATTACAACGGCTCTCGTGATTACCGCGCACCGGTGGCTGAATTGGTTGAGCACCGGGCTGCCATTCGGGAGGTAGTGAGTTGGACTCCGGCTCGGCGGACCAACATTCAGGATCTTTGAATAACTGAGGAGAAAGTGCTACCTTTGTAATGACATCTGCAAATGATTAGATTCTGTAGTCTTCTCGGATAAGGACGATAAACTGTAGGCCCCGTCTCACAACCCTTCAATGTTCATAACCCTGTGAATTTTATAGACAAAATCCAGCACGAACCCTGATGTAGTACCCAATTTAAACCCTTTGGGAATAAAACGTTTTGTTCCAGGTATTTCCATATCATTTAAATGTGACAGAGACAATCTTAACCCTGGGAGATTTTAATTGGGAACAACACTGCGTTAGCGGATTTGGTCTGTGGTCTCTAGAAGAATCAGTATCATCGCAAAATGCGAATCAATTTTGTTAAGCTGGTTGTAAGTTTTAAAGGGGATTTCTTTTACTAATGAACTGCAAAAATCTTTTTAAAGGAGTTCTCCAACAAAGGAACCCTTCGGATCCTCTTTTTCCTTTCTACAAGTAAGTACTCGTTTCCTTTTAACTCTGTTATTGGAAAGATTTAGTATGGCATTTACGACAACAGCAAACGTTAAAAGGCTGAAGTTGGCGCCATGGCTGGGGTTTCGATAACTTTTGAAGTAGATTCCTGGGCTAATCAATGTGAGCAGCGGTTACTCTTGTCTTTCACAAGGGTTTGAGTGAAAATCAAGGCAGAGTAGCCGGCTGTGATAGGCAGATTTCTAACGACATAGACGAAGGGATACCACAGGTGACCGGCTTCAAATGAAAACCCTGCGTCATGCCAAAACTGGGTCCCAAAGTAACTTTTTTATATGGGCGCCAACTGGCGACTAGATAAAAATTTTCAGTCGCCAAAAATTTTCGCCTGAAAATGCACGTTTTGAACCTTTTTTATGGATACCAGAAAGCAACGACCGCGCGGTCTTGTGTATGTGTCAAGCATTATTTTTCGCTTTCCAAAGCGGACATTTCGGAGAGAAAATGTATCCGACCTCGAATGTAATAAACAAAAATCCATCTGCCCCTTAGTTTGTTGAAAATTTCAGCCACAGTAACACAAGTCACGTTCTGTCGCACACAAGCCGCCATGTTGTCACCGTGTTACATTCCTCGCACCAGTCCCTTGAATCTCTTTACTGAGTCATTGTTTTTTCGCACGCAATGCGACCAAGGAAGGCAGAGAAGAGAGACTCTGGGAACGAGGTTGCAGCGCATGAACGCAGCTTATTCTATATGCGGTTTTTCACTCCTTCTCCTCACTCCCTCTCCCTTCGCTTGCTTTTGACTTCGGTCTAGGTTTCGCGCGGTCATTACATTTAAGACTACCCCGGTGGTAGGAAGCTTCTAAAATTCACCAAACCGCCTGCTACGTGGGCTAATGATATTTTCTTTTTGTGTCAAGTGTATTTTTAGCGCTGAGGCACTAATTCCGGACACTGCACAAAAATCAAATCATATCAAATCATAGGTTGGTTTTTGTGGAGAGGGGAAAACAGTATAGTTCCCGGAGAAAAGCCTCTCGGTGCAGAGTAGAGAACCAACGAACTCAACCCACATATGACGCTGGATCTGGGAGTCAAACCTGGGCCACATTTGTGTTAAAATTTCATGGCTCTGGGCTGGTTTGAGGGTTTGCCATGATACTCAATTTCGTCTTCGTAGTCAAATCTAGTAGCTCATTTGATGATGTTTCTCATATCATAACGAGTGAGTCGATTGTGTTGTTTTTTTTTCCTTTTATTTTTAATAGCCAATCTCCCCCAAGGAGCAGCAAATGTCCTTCCTCTCCATCGCCTCCATTGTGCCGCACTCCTAAAAGGGCCACTTTCACTGTGGGATCTCCCTACTCAACATCACCGACACCACCAACTTCTCCAAACATGCAACCACAATTGTTCCACAGCCCAAGTCGCTCACCATCGTCAGCCGAATCGCTACCAATTGAAATGCCAATTAGAAGACGCACCAGCTCCTCCCCAGGGCTTCCTCCTCGCTCTGAGCCATCTACGTCTCCGGTGCCAATACCACGGTCAAGCACTATGTCTGGGGGCTTCCCCAGCAGGCAGTCATCCTCTAGAAAATCTCCCTCACCCACAAAGCACGCACCGTCCACTGGCATTGTCCAGAGGAAAGAGCAGAATAATGCACCAAATATGTCAGTTGGGCAGAGTCCAACGAGTAGCCTAGGGATTTTGCGAAGCCCCAAGCAAGACAGCAGTCCAATATCCAGGAAAGAACCAACCGTCTGCAGCACCAAGGGCTCTGTGACACCTCTCGCTGCAGCTGTTCAAGCAATGAACGACCAAGCAAAGGCATCAGGTATCAAACAGCAAGCCTTAGTTGGATTTTCTGGATCCAACATAAGCAAAGGTTTTGCACATTCTTCGGCTGGAAAATTCCGAAGGGCGCTGTCAAATATTGAACCGTTTGTGTCGAAAGACTCCTCTCCAATCCTCACAGCTCTCGCGCGTCAACCCAATGTAGCACTAGGTGTTCCTATAACTGATCTCTCAGAACCCGGGGTAGAAGACAAACAGATGATTCGTGTCCACAGCTGTCCAGCCATTTTAGCCATGGGACTTCCAAGAGGCACTTTGATGACAACACCGTCATTTCAGATTGGTACCGTGGCTGCCTCCCCCATATATCGCCGCCAGTCTAGCAACGGGTCCGGTTCAGTTAAAGTAAAGAGCCCTCCTTCCTCTCCCACGGGTCTTCCCACTATTCCAGGCTCCCCGACCAAGACATCACAAGGCAAAGAATCCGTTGTTGACCTGGAGAAAGAAATGAAGCCATTGAAGGGACTGTTCACAGCTGGATCACCTTCGCCATTCGACAGTGACAACGGCGGGGTTTTCGGTTCTCCTGGACGAAGTTTACAAAACAAAAAGACGACCACAGGAGACGGGCCTGCTGTTGTGAATCAAGGTATACTTACGCGTTCTCGTTCGTTAAATCAGTACATAAAGAATCAATCGTAAGATCGCGAGCACTTCCGAAGAATTATCGTAAGCCATCGTGCTCCCCATCGGTTACATCTTTGAAGCGGTCCCCAGGGTCTTCTCGGTATTTTTTGCAAACAAGCAATAGGCCACTTTCAAAATACCGTAATACTCATTGTTTACCCTCCAAAATTTCGCATAAGCATTGTTTCCATTTTCTCTTGGGACTTACAACGGTAAAAACAATGCTTATGCAAAATTTAGGGAGGGCAAACAAAGAGTATTACGATATTAAAGTGGCCTATGAAGGACGTTGGTTACCAAATAAAAAAAAATAGGAACTTGAAGTGCCACTATGATCAAAAAATCACTTCCTTTTTTTCTTCAGATTTTGAAAGTGTGTTTCCTTAACACCTGACTGGCAAAAATTTGAGCTTTGACGTTTGTCGATCTGCAGGCCCAGTCGTTCAAACGATGGATAGCGCTATCTGCCGGATAAATCAGTATCCAGTGGATAAGTATTAGCGAAACCAATTGCGCTATCCAACGGATAGTGATTTATCCGGTGGATAGCGCTATCCACCTTTTGAACAACTGGGACCTGGTCCTGGAGAAGCTTGGTGTTGTTTAGTCTCCTTGAGCATGGCCTACATACCAAGTGTGGAAAATCTCCTCGAGGCAGTGACTTTCAGTGCAACGTTTCGGCCACGGCGAGAAGACCGCATTTCCTTTCACTGAACAGGTTATTACTGTGATCTCTGTCACATAGAGTTGCACAAACTCTACATAAACTTGAGTCAGCAGAGAAAAAAACTCTTTTGGTGTTTGGTTTTGAAACATGACTTTAGCGCGAAAACTACTGAGTCAAGCGACATACCGCTCTCTCCCTGCGTTAGTAAATTTGTCAGTGTGGCAATCAAAAACCCTGTTACCCCACCCTTCCAGCAGAGTTTTTTACCACCCAGATTCTGGGTGGTCACGTGACCACCCGCAACCAGGTTGTCTCTTCTAACGACCAAGGGAGGCAGAGAAGAGAGACTCTGGGAACGAGGTTGCAGCGTATGAACGCAGCTTATTCTATATGCAAAACACCAGTTCAAAAGTCCGAAAGCCCAAACTCCCGTGCTGCATATCAGTTTCGGCCGCGTACACACGCAATGCATTCTGAAACTGTTGAGTCTTTGACGTCGTTTTCTCCTCGATCCAGCTCTTTCAAGCTTTTAAAGTTAGTAATGGCGGACCATGAAATAAGAAAATTCCACTTGAAATAAACAGGTATCTTTCTGAAATCAAGACTTAAAACCTGGGTCAAAGAAAAAGAAGAGTTGATTTTTTGGTCATAGTAGCACTTTAAGATCTACGACTGTGGGCGTCGATGTAAACGTCTCCTCAGAGTATAACTTTGCACTGTCTTAAGTCGTTCGCGATTACTCCATCTCGTTTGCGTCGCACACTGTGGGCGACGTATCCAACATTGAATTGGTATGAACGGTTCCAGAGTGAAAACAGAGAATGAAATGTTTTCGTCGAGACCTCATGTTTTGGTGATTTGACATCGTTGTTGTGCAGATTACCGCAAGAATATGTGCAAAAATACTTGCAGCACGATTATTTTTCCTCTTCTAACCAATGTTATTATCCAACTGTGTTAGTTATTGCACAAAAAACGCATGAAACGAGTACGAATATTCCACGATATTGTACAGTTAGTTAATTGTATACTTGGTTATTGTACAGTAGAGAACCGGTTTGACTAGTTTAGTTGCTGACGTTGCCCGGCGCACACTAATCTGTCACACGTTCTGGGTTGTTTACAATTGGGGACAGCTATTCTTAGAGTTATTTTCATAGAGTTATGTCGTAGAGTTAGAGTTAAGTTTCCAAACTCCTGAATTCAAGATTTTGGACTGCCAAAATCTTGAATTCAAGATTTTGGACTGCCAAAGTCCTGAATTCAGGATTTTGGACCGCCAAAATCCTGAATTCAAGATTTTGGAATTCAAGATTTGGACTTCCAAAATCTTGAATTCAGGATTTTGGAAGTCGTTAACTGTTTACAATTTATTTGCTACAATTTAGTGCAAAAAGAAGTTGGATAATAAATAGGTTATTAGATGTTTTGGTGTGTAGTATCGCTGAGTATTTGTACTGGTTGATAGTATTTTGATTCGCCTTAGCGGGCTTGTCAAAATACTCATCGATACTACACACCAAAACATCTAATAAGATATATATATTCTTCTTTTATGTCATTGTCGAAGCCCTGTCCGTTTCTTAAACTGCCCAACACACAAGTCGTCTTCAAAGATCGTAGACGTAGCAAGTCCATATTAATTGTTCCCATTCCGGTCTGGGATCCTTAGGAGGTGACAAGGGCTCTCTTATATGAATGGAAATAAGACTTTAAAGAGTTACAACACCGTTCGTGTAACACGCGCTCTGTTCAGCAAGGAGAAGGTGTAGTTACAACTAATTTTAAGTGTAGCAGTGTAAAATCCCTAACGGATTCTGAATACACCTTTTAGCTTGTGCGTTTTGTTTTCCCACTTCTGACCACGTGATGTTACTCTAGGGAACAGTTTCATTCATATGCCGTCTTATACACTTGCATATGTTGGCATAACAACAGGTAAATTCCCTTGAGAACATCACTTGGTCTGAAATGGGAAAACAAAAAAGTGACGTACAAGCTAAAAGGGTCTATTAAAATTCTGTAGGAACCAAAGTGACGTTGGGGTTTGGGGAGAGTTCTTCCAAGAGCAGCAAGCGGGCGTTGGTTGCCAAGGAAACAGAAGTTTCATCCCCAGATATAGAGGGACCTATCACTCTCATTGCTCCTGAATTGCCCGAGGATACTCTGATGGATGTAAGTCATAATCACCTCAGCGGACAAATGTCATAGCTTAATTGCTCGTTCTTTTTAAGCCACGACAGTTCTGTTCAGTATGAAGAGCATCGGACTATCGTACAGGAGGACTTGGGTTGGCGGAACCAACTTACAGGGGCGGGGGGGGGGGGGGAGAGGAGGCATTGGGGCCTAGTGGTTAGGGCGCTTGCCTTGAGATCCTGGAATCCCGGGTTCAAGACCCGTTCTGACCACTCAATGAATTTGAACCCGGTAGTCCCTGGTCCAACTTCTCAGATGCACTTGTAAATAGCCAACTGGTTTGCCTCCGGCCACTTGGGATTCTTAACAATAGTCGTTGTGGTTGTTCTTTTCTTTCGTGTTCTTGATTGTGTTTCATTGGCCGTGAAAAGCCCCTATGGGGAGTGGTCAGTTAAGTATGTATTGCATGTTTGTATTGCTGAGGAGATTGTGCCGTCTCTGTTGTCACATCTGTAAATACTTGAACTTTCAAGCCGTCTCGGATTTACAGGTAAGGTAAAGGTTAAGTCGCGTGCGAGCCAACTAGAGCCCATTACGGCCGGAGCTTATCCCGGTTTCAGTAGCATGAAGCAACTGGGAGAACTGGATGGGATGCTAGTCCATTGCAGGGTTACCCCCAGCAGTATATCGCCGGTACCCATTTATACACTTCGGAGAAGAGAGAGTGTGGAGAAAAGTTTTTTGTTTAAGGAAACAACACGATGGCAGAGCTAGGCCTCGAACCAGAACCGGGAGATTCAGAGACCAGCGCGCTAACCACAACGCCACCGTGCCTCCAGTCGGATTTACAAGCGAGTGCTAATTTGTGCAACTACTACGTGCAATCTGAATATTTTATTGTTTTCCGGATATTCCAATGAGATAAATTATGCGTTGTTTGCTGATTTACTGAGAACGCGGCACGAGATTTTTGTGCCGAATATGGCTTGCAACTAATCGCTAGAGACAGTGATGACATTGGTAAGATGTGCAATTGCTGCCCGGGCGAACGAACAGAAGAAGAGAAAAGTAGATTTATCATTTGGATTCGCCATCATGACGGTGATAGCGTACCATGAAAACCACCCATTTCCAAACCTTGCAATGCAAAAACCCCTAAATGTCGTTTGACACTATTCTAAAAGAGGTCTCCTTCACTTAGAAGTAATAGTGTCTTTGGTTGTTTTCAATTATAGACGGAGCATACAGAGGGAGTCAGGAAATTGAATTTTGTTGTTTCGTTGGTAGACGCTATCCGTGAAGTGATTAGTGCAAGGGGAACGCCTTTCACAGTCCTGGCTGAATCTGTAGCTATCCGACAAGTGAGTTTATTGAAAATGATAAGAACATGATCGTCCGCGTCGGTTTAGTTCTGTGAATAGGGAGATTAAAGGGAGGGTTTCATGTCTCTGCGCATGGGCAAACTGTCACGTCAGCCCATTTAATTCCATTGTTATTGACGCAATCGAAAGCACTGATGCAGGAAACGGCAACAATGTCATAGAAGTGGAATGGGCCATTTCCGACTTGCTGTTTGTCTCGGTTTCGAAGTGAGTCTTGGTGCTGAGCTATTGTAAGGGAAATGACTTCACTGATTAGAGTGTAATGTGAAGTGCTAAGTTTCTACCCCATATGAACCATGTGAGCGTTAGCCCCACTGATGGAAATGGGCCCACACAAGGACAGAGAAAAACTCTGACCAGGGTGAGAATTGAACCCACCCTGGGAATTGACCGCTACTCTACCGACTGAGTTACAAGGTCAGACGGGAGCAGGTCGTGTCAATTTCACGGCGGTGAATATGTACAAGTATAAGGAAGGGTTACGGTTTTGCAACCGTTGGCCGTGTAGAACTTGTATTTCAACAGACTTTACTATTAAAGGGTGTTGTGAAGTGCTAGTTTTCTACCCTATATGAACCATGTGAGCGTTAGCCCCACTGATGGAAATGGGCCCACACAAGGACAGAGAAAAACTCTGACCAGGGTGGGAATAGGCCTTTTGCAACAAACGATCACACGGTACAAAATCCGCCATGCTGGAGGGCAAGCTCATTATTATTCCCCCACTGGGACATTAAAACAAAGAGACCTGAACCAGTCAAGCTTGACTTGCCTTTGTTTTAATGTCCCAGTGGGGGGATAATAATGAGCTTGCCCTCCACCATGGCGGATTTTGTACCGTGTGATCGTTTGTTGCAAAAGGCCTATTGAACCCACAACTTTCGGGTTAAATAACCGCTGTTTTTACAGGGCTTTCCCGTTGCCACGGTGACTTATTACGTCACAATAATGAGCGCATCTTGTTTAGCAATAATTGGCGTTTCGTATGGTACCATAACATTGCTAATACGTGATACAGCGTTGTAGTGCCAATTCTTATAAGAGCGTTGCTTGAGAGCGTGGACAAACTGCAGTGAAGCTGTCAGTGTCACTCTTCAAATCTGTCCTTACCAATGCAATTTTTGGGCACTTCGCCCATATTGAATAATGTAAACAAGACGGAATAATCATTAACCCGTAGCCATCGTACTTCCTAGTAGTTGTTTCGACGGTGGCATTTTGACAACCAAAGACCGATTGCTCGGAGCCTGGTTAGTGCTAACGGTTGGTTAAGAGGTATCAAAACCTAATGGTTTCCATCGTGTTTGACGCAACGCGGTCCAGAACTTTTGTAATTGAGGTCTCGACGAGGCTTCGTTCAGGTTTGTCAGTCACAAAAAAACTGTTAATTCCAGGGCTACGAATTCCTCAAGGTAAGTAGCGTAAATTTGCAAACTCGAAATCGAAATGGTTCCAGCTAGCGCATGCTCACTGTGACAAGGTTTTGAACCATAAATTTGCATTGATTTGTCCTGCCATATGTGGATACTCAGGATTGGACAAAGAATTCAAGGACGAAAAGTCGGGATTGGCGACAGTTAAGTTGTTGCCAGTCCCGATTTGACAAGTTATTTCTTCGTCCCGTCCCGTCCCGTCCCGAAGGACTACCCTTAGATACCCGATGATTGTCTTCTACGTGCTGTTGAAGTCGAACTTATACTTTCAGAACGAAAGCTTCCTCGCTGATCAGATTGGACTTAAGAGTGACGAGCTAAGGTAAGTGATTTTTAAATGGATAATATTGAAGGCTTTGTCAACTTGCCATAGACAGTTAAGGTAAGGTTATCTCCAGAACGGTAATTCTGAGAGCGCGAATTCAGTCGGCCGATTGAGATTTGTTGCAAGATTGGGAATGCGGCTATAAGTCGTGAATTTTTTTAAATGGATAATATTGAAGGCCTTGTCAACTTGCCACGTGCAAGTCTGTCCTATATGTTGTTACCTGGCGTTCGTTTTGTCGGGTGTCATCTTTATCTCGGGATTGTTTGGGCCTTAGTCGAACGGTGCCAAACCCAATGGAGTTTCCCAATCCGATTTTTTGATGACCATTTGAACGATCCTGGGACTGACCGTCTTCAGCAAGAAGGCGGCAAAGAGCTGGGTTTTGCACCAGTGCATGTGACTCGATTCAGAATTCTTTTGGTGTCAACCTGTGAACGATAACGGACCCGAGAGAAGGTGAACTCCCCCGCGCTCCCTTATAATTACTTAAATAGCCCCTAATCTCGATTATTTGTTCGTAGCAGTCAAGTATTCCCCTTGTGTTTTTTTACGTTGCAGGAAAATGGAGCAGTTGATCCTTTACGTTAAAGCTCTTAAGGCTCTTAACCTCTCTTTACTCTTTGCACAATCCGAGATCAGACAAGGGCATTTGAAGCCGTCCAATGCAGTCAAGAATGGTATGGCTAGACACGAACGTAGATTTTAGGAAATAAAATCTATTCTCACTCGTAAAAGCGGTGGCGTGCTTTTCTCACTTTTTCGGACAGACTTGTGCTTTCGTCCCCTTCTTCCTATATGCGATTCTTTGCTGTCGTCATTGTTTACATTTTGTCATTCATTGACATAAGAGTTTGCTGTTAGAACTCATCATGCTATTCACAAATTGACTTCAAAAGGTAAAATGTGTTAAAATATTAGTGATATGTTCAATTTTACGACTCCTGGCTTTGATAACGAGCGAGTTGTTAGCCATCAAAAACTGATAAAATTCTTGGTTGGTAAAAGGGCTAATGAACCCGTACATTCTTTGTAAAATATCCAATTTTCAAAGCGTCATTACTCGCACCCTGCGAGCAGAGCCTCTCTAAAACTCGCCCAGAGGGCGAACAAGAGAGGGTTTGCAGAAATCGTGTCAAGTCTTCCAAATCGCCGTAGCCCACGTTTCTGGGCTAGTCGGGCATCATATTCTTGACAAGGTGAAGGTCAAAATCGAGCCTTCAGTACGAAAATCTATATGGCGTGTAGAAGTGCGATCGAGAGTAGGCCTGGGTTTGAAACGTCTCCAAGCAACGGATTGCGCATGCGCAATAAAGACTGAACACTATTTCTGCGGAGTCTTTTGAAAGGCTCTGCTGGCATGGTGCTGATGAGACAAAAAATGTAAACAAAGATTCCCCTATTCCACTGATTTTTTTTCCCGCTGCCTGGGCACCCTCTTTTAGCTCTTGCACTCAACAGAATCAACCAATCGCTAATGGGCATAACAAAAAGGGAAAAGAGGCTCTAACACTCGCCATATTCTCAAATGTGGTCATTCTACTTTGTTGTTTAATAGTAGAAGAATAGAAAAGATATAAACTGCAACGTAAAACGCATTTGCTAAGCGAGTATAAATCTTGTTTTTGACCATTAAACCTTTCGTTCGGTGGCGTTCTTGTTTTGGTCGGCATCATTAGAGAAATTTAATTTTGCGTTTAATTTCGGGAAAACGGCTCGCTGAAATTAGCGTTTTGACAGAATTGAAGTAGTCTCCCACGCATTCGTTCTTTTTGTGTCGTCATTGCAGCTCGTTTTTGGCCTGGTACCAACAGATATCAAGAAACGCAATGCTGAAATTCTCTTTTATTGCTTACGCTCGCTAATGAAGGCGTTTACTCATCTCTTTATGTCGTTTTCTATTTCTCTCCAGTTCTGAATGATTTGAACACTCGATATCATCAGTGTTTGGAGAAAGCATCAGAACTAAAGCAGCTTGTTGAACCAGGAATACACACCGCCCTCGATGGAAAGGCTTTGACGGTGAGGAGTAAACAAATATCCGCGCGGGGATAGGCGGGGATACGAATTTTATCTTCTCGTGCTGGTATGATTCGTATCCCCGCACGGTCATGTGATATCCTCAGTAACACCTGTTTATCCAAAGAATGGTTTCAAACGGCATTTGAACAATTGGGGCCCGGTGTATTGCAGTGAAGCTACGGGAAAGGCTCCGATTTATGAATAGTATTGGATATATGGAATTAGATTGTTTTTTAACGTTGAATTATTTTATGCCGTCGTCGCACATAATTGCTAATTTGCTCGGAATTGTGTATATCAGTTAAATTCCGACACTGTGTCCCGGGACTTGTGTTTGCAAAGGGAAAAAAGGAAGATAAAAATCATACCCATGGATAGGATTTGAACCCGGAGTTTCAACTCTATAGGAACCGCTTCACCACGAAAGATCAAGACACCGCCCTCTCTCATAAAAAGATTTATTTAAAATTCTCAACCATAGAATATTATTTCTGAAGATTAACTAGGCCTAAGCTAGATTAATTGGGCATAGGCTTTGATTTGAAAAATGTTTAGCTTTGTCTGGAAGTTTGGTAACTGACCTTTTGCAGTATTTCATGTTGTTTGTTGCCGAGTGATAATATTGATAGTGTTTAAAATATTGTCCCTGAGCAGCAAGCGGTGTGGTGGTCCAGCGGTTAGGTGACGGGATAAATTAATCAACATTCCGAGGTTCGAGTCCTATGTCCATACACTTGGGTTTTCATTTCAAACAAATGTGACCATTTCCCACAAGTCCCGTGTCCTAAATTAACGATAATAGTCAATTCAGAGCAAATTAGCAATTGTGTATATCAGATAAATTCGGGGTGGACGATCGGTTGCCCATTGAATTGAGTATTTTATACAATTGCAAGAACCTAACAAATCCAGGATATAACGGGTTTCAGTTCCATGCCAGACCGTTCGATTCCGCTACACTCTTCGCTACGGTTGAGCTATCAAGCCGTCTGCTAGCTGGTCATTTGCAAGTTCATGTTATATCCCGTATGATGAGGCGTACATGGAGCTCATTAAATGAGTCTCGCGAGGGATCGTTTGGGACAATACCTGGGGCCCGTTTCTCAAAAGTCCCGAAAACTTTTCGGGCCATTTTCGGGTCAACCGCTTGTTCAAAGCCGATCTTTTAACATGTATCTCAAGAACAGAGAAATGGATGTTAAGTTTGTCGAAACTTCACAGTCTTCCGTTCTTTAGTTAGCTTCAAAACATGTTAAAAGATCAGCTTTCCAAAACAAGCGATCCGATACTAACTGGAAAATATTTCGGGACAATACCCGGTATTGTTCGTTCCAAATCTCCCTTTTTTTGTATTTTGTTGGAATTTCGGATATGGGACGATAATCGCCCCAGATCACCACAGCCGAGAAAGCAACTTAGACAGTTGAAAAGACGCGTAAAAAGGAAATCCAGGCGATTGCGCAACATCCCACTTTTAACTGTTCTGCCCAGGCCGTCAAGTGTTCTTCTTATAGCGGAATTACTTCTCACTGTAATTTTTAAATTGAACAAGGAAGTCGGTTCAACATGACAAATTTATTTCTACAGGTGAATGCTGATAGACTGATGTATCATTACGCCATGGAACAGGTAATAAGAAAGCTTTATATACACACTACTTAAAACTGAGATAAAGCCTTTGTTCAGTTTATATATACCCGGTTGTATTTTGAAGCTTTGGGCTTGTGGACGTGTATAAATATATAAAGGATACAATTCGCATTAAGTACACTTAAGAGCACTCAATTTAAGAAACCCATCTTGAAGTAAAAACAAAAACTAGTTGATCGTACTTAGCTTACGCAAGAACGATGACGTCTGTTGCGAGAATGTTTAAAGAGTGTGGCAATTGTCCAGGATTTTGAAACGAAAAATGTGCTTGGAAGTTAACGGAGAAGATGACAAATTGTAGCATCGATCGGGTGCTGAAGTCCTCAACATGACCTCAAATTTGGTCATTTCACGTCTTTGTTGGGAAGAGAACATCTCCCTACTATTTTTCGTCAGGTACACTTTTTTGGCATCTCAAATATCTGAACACAGAGTAGAGGTTGTAATTAAGTCTATGGAATAACATTCTTATTTTTAGCAATAATTATCCAAAAAAGCCTGAAAAAATCTCTTTGAAGTGGGGGACTATCAAACGTACTGGTGTTAATGATATTGTTCTGATGTCAAATATTTATGTCTTGTTCCATACCATCCATTCCTCTCCCCTTCCCCCTCATTCTCCTACTCACCCTCCCAGGCTGTCACTTGAAAAGCGGCCATGTCCAACCCGCGCGAATAATTTTCATTCGCTTGCTCATAGTGTCAGAATGCTGCCCTCGATGAGTTATTTGGAAATCCGGATGAAGTAAGTACCATTTAGAGTTCAACTTTAAAATAATAAGAACCGTATTCAGTGGGTATCCTCGTCCTTGATTTCCCAGTAAATTTGTTCCTTGCTTCAGTGGCTCGTCAGCTTTTGAGCAAAGGGTGGTGTTTCGCTCTCATAGGGAGTGGTTTTTTCCACATTTTTGCGCACATCTTCTCTAAGACACTTAGCAATGCAAATGAGGAGGCGTCGAAGCAGGACGCCATGACTAGGAGTGTACAACTTCATTGTATTTGTGGAACGGCGTTTTTACACACCGAGTTATTTTTAGATTGATTTTCCCGCGAAACCAGACTTTTCCAGCTAATCGCAAGTCTTGCATGAGAAATTGTTACCCATGGGATTTAAAATGGTCACTCGTGCAAGCCAAATCCTTTTTTTAGAACTCGTCTAAAAATAACTTGATCTGTGAAAATGCCATTACATAGACATAGTATTGGAGTTGTAGGTTCCTGTTTATGGAGTCCTCGTCAGGGCAGGTTAAAAGGAAAATGCCTCATCACCGGCAAGGTTTTCGATAGTTTTTCAAAGCACCTGATATGATAATGAAACCGGACGTGGGGCCCGTTTCTCGAAAGTCCCGAAAACTTTTCGGGACCGAAAAGCCATTTGTGAAACTGCCAACCGCTTGTGTTGGAAAGCCGATCTTATAACATGTTTTCAACGCAACAAAAAGCAAAACGACTGTGAAGTTTGACGACTTAAACCCTCTCCGTTCTTGAGATACAAAGAGAATTTTTGACACCCGAAAATGGCCCGTAAAGTTTCGGGACTTTCGAGAAACGGGCCCCATATGGTTATTTTCCGTTGCAATTGCCTTGGGAACGAACCCCGGCACATGGATGTCTGGGTTCCCACCCCTATAAATTACTGTAAATGAAACTCTCAGAAATGCTGTTTCCTTTGATGAGATTGGAGAAAAAAAGAAAACTAAACTAATCGGGCGAATGAAATGCCGACAGATCGACTATTCCGTTTGCCGGTAACCAAAATAAAGCGAAGTGACTTCTTGTCGGATGGAAGGATTTACTAGACGTGATTGGCTTGTGGTTTTTCAACCCATGGTTTTCTGAGATGCTTCAGTCGAGAACCTAAAAGAAGAAGGAAAAACACGATGCGAACAAATCTACAAATTTGTAGCGTCAAAAATACCGGACGAAACCTGTTTCAGCGCTCTCAAGCAACGTTCTTATAAGGATTTGCACTATAACGCTCTATCACGTATTAGCAATGCTATGGTACCATACGAAACGCCAATTAATGATAAACAAGACGCGCTCATCATTGTGACGTAAGAAGTCACCGTGGCAACGGGAAAGCCCTGTAAAAACACCCTTTTTGTTTTGTCTTTAGTCGCTCATATCTCAAAAACGAACTCGTTGACCCTCATTTTTTATTGCTTAGTGGAAAGTGATCACAAGGCCAAGATGAAACTGTAAAAAGATTCTGTGCAGCTAATTCAGAGCCACCTTAAATCTGTGATTTTTTAAGGTGCTTCTGAATCCGCTGCACAGAATTTTTTTCAAACTTTGCGGAAAGTTTCATCTTGGCGTGCTGATCACTTTCGAGCAGTAAAGAGTGAGGGTCACCGACTTTGTTTTTGAGACATGAACAACGAAAGACAAAACAAAAACAAAAATGGTGTGTTTACAGGGCTTTCCCCCGGACTTATTACATCACAAGAATGACTGCATCTTGTTCAGCAATAACGGGTGTTTCATATGGTACATAACATTGTTGTTTCGTGATACAGTGCTGTAGCGTCAATCGTTCTAAAGAGTGTTTCTTCAAAGTGTTGAAACTGGTTTTCGTTGGATACAAAAGGAAGCAAAGAACTGGACGACATTTCATGAAAAATTATGTCTGGAGCATTTTCACTCACGTGATCACCAACCAAACAAAGAAACTATTTACTGATGAGTAGAGTTCGTTTTGGACACCAACTGGCTCCCCAGACGTCATCACATCTGACGTCATCCCTCTGTTGTTTGTCTTGTGACAAATGTGTTGCCAGGCAGCCCTTGTACATTGTATGTTCCTGGTGGGATGCAAGTGGTTGGGTGGGCTACTTGTTTATTTTCACGTGCGTGAGTTGTGTAGAGAAACGAAACGATGACAAGTTGAACTTGAGAGGTTTCAAGGTGGGAAGAACGAGAAATATGGTGTCTTTAAACAAGGGAACTAGCAAAAACGTATTAAGGCAGAAGAGATTTTAAGACAACGTTTTGGGATGAAAAGGCAGGGAACAAGTTCGAAACTGATTTTAGAATCAAGAGAAGACAAGTACCCCTCGCTGTTAACTGAGAGACCCTTATTAAGGTTCGAACCAATTCCGTCTTTTTCAGAAGTTTGAAAAGCTCGCCGGTCGGCTGAGCGTTCAACGAACTAACTCACAACTTGGGACCATCTTGTGCTGCGTTGCTCCGTTATTTTGTTAGCTGTACTAATTTGTGTTTCATATTTTTTGTTAGTGTAAAAAGAAGTACGAGACAGCACAAGTTCTGCTTGAGGGTTTGGAAGAAGAGGCTCACACTGACGAGGACAGAAGACTTCTTCGTAAATGTATCCTTCACAATCTATTCCGTTATTTTTCATTCGAGCTTTGAGGTGCTAGCAAACGACCCAATAATGTTGCGCCAACAATGTGAACTCTTCGCTGTCTTTCATTTAGAGACCTGGGGAAACATTGTTGCGGCAACAAGAAATGTGCCTGGGCTAATTCGTTGCGCGCAACGATGTTTCCTCGTATACCCGCTTGGGACGTCGTTACTTTGCGTGTTCGCGACAAAAAAAGCCTTCGTGAAATTCAAAATGGCGTCTGACACTGTACTTGCTAATGTCAGTCGAGAATTCGCGCCTTAAGGAATGAAAAAGACAAAAAAACGAATACAATTCAAAGGATAAGGAAATGAAAGTATTTAATTCTTTGTTTGAAGAGTTGCTTTGCTTTTAGGACTTCTGTAGTAATGATTACGTGGACCGAGATAACGAGAACAAGAAGCTATTTCAATAATAGAAACAGTGTTTCGTTTGCGGAATGGTAAGGAAAGGAGAAAAGATAAAATACTGTAGTGTGGGTCACTCGGTCTGTCATATTTATTTCGCTTCGTCAAGTGAAACTCTCGAGAAATAAAGGTAGAAATGACGACGTAAACTCTCTGAACGGTGAGAAGCCTGGCAAGGAATATTAACCATTTAAGATATACTTGTTTATGTGCACAATACATCGACGCGTAAAGTCTACTTCTTTTACCTTCAAATACCACTGCATAACATTTCAAATTCCGTTTTCCGTGAATCTTCCATTACAAGTGTTACATGTGAACCTAGGCAGTTACCGGTACTAGCTTTAAAATAACTGGTTTCTGGTTAACCCAATTTATGACTACGACTCACCAGTGCGAAGATTCTTTACGTTACTCATTAACACGAAGAGAAATAGCTTTTTAATCTAACCCAAAATCATTCAGATAGTAAAAACTTTATGACCCATTTCCTTCCCTTTTTGTTTGTCAGCATTATGATTAGCGATACTTCAGGTTCACATGTTCATAAGTTTGTTTTTACATCTTATAGATGTTTGGATTTTTAGTTTTTTGATTGGCCACTCTACCTCACTGTGTAAATAGTTCACCCTGAAGTCAAAATAGATACGTTTCGTTTCTGTGGAAACGAAACAAAAAAGCTTGCGTATTTGCTTATAGGCGTGGAGCTGAAAGATTCTCCTTATTCCATTGGGTGCAACGAGTTTCTCTCCTTTTGCTCGCGGGTTGATCCACTACGAAAACCTATAACGGGTACCATGGTTGCCTCGTTTTGGTAGCTCTCAAAGCTGACGGAGGGCAGGGACTAGAACACACATGCCATGGAGTTCGAGTTCCATCCCTCTCTTGTTTTATCAAATTGTTGCATAAAATTATAATTAAATTAAATATGAAATCGTCTTGTACCTCTCCTTGATTTCGTATCACTAATCCTGTCTATTTATCCTTAATGATGCTTTCAGATAAAACAGCTGTGGACAAGCGACTTGCCTGTATTTCGAAGATACGGTCGCGCAAATCCAGTCAGGGTGGGTCTCGTGGTATGATCACGTGATAGTATTGAAAAAAAGGCGTTCTAAGCGCAAATGCGAAATGGAACATATCAGCTCTTGTAACTCGAAGGCGTCGATTGCGAAGGTCTGGCTCTGATTCTTCCGAGTGCGTTACGAGTTAGTCGCATATCCATGGCGCGGGCCGTTCTATTCACCTTGCTTTTACTGGTTGATGTAGCTTATACCAAATCATCTACTCCTATTGTGTTTCTGCCTTTTTTATTTCCTCGTTTTTCATTTTATATTCCTAAATGATAAGGCCTTAATAAATGTAATAAGAATAAAAACAATTGTAAATTTAGCCGCGGATGCAGACAAACCCAATGCCGCTAATTTGCTGTACTCGGTGACGAGTTCCACGAAGTTTAGATTGCAAACACAAACCCACAGACTGGCATGTTAGATAATTGACTACAGCGGCAGCGAAACACGTCACACCGAGTAGAAAATGGTATTTACATATCTTTTCAGTAAACGTGAAATAAAAAATTTAAGGTTTCTGGATAAATTCAGCGCAATAGCTACAGGAGAATAGATCTATCCGTATCTCTGAAATCGTCACTCAAGCTTTTAGATATTTGGCACACTTGTTCCTTAGAGGGTCGGAATGGTCGCGAAGAGATTACGTAACGCGAATATATGCGTTTTGAGATGACGTTCTTCCAAGAGATTTTCAAATTAATCAAAAAACTAACTCCTCGTTATAGTGTTTTCACGTGACGTCACGGAGGCCATGTTGGTATTCCTAAACAATGGAGGAAGGCCTTAGACAGCAATGACCAGAACCAAGGTTGCCCGCGACCAGCGGTTTTCGTTTAAACAATTGTTTGCTTGGGTTCCTCAGTCTCGCGGGCTCAGAAAACCTGGTTGTGGTCATTGTTATTTATTTAAGGGGTTTTTCAACAATGGAACGACGGCCATGTTGGTGTACCCAAATAGTCCTCCGGGATTTGAGCTCTATTATCATGCAAACGTTTTCTTTTGTTTTGGTGGAAAAACGAGGTTACTGATCACGTGAGTGAAAACACTCTCATAGTCACATTTCTGTCAGTTTTGTTGTACTTATAAGGGCTAGCCTATAGGGAGGGAGGCTGGTTGTGTATGGCTGGCATGCTGCAATGACAAGTGCTGAGAATAGAATAGAATAGAATAGAATAGAACTTTATTATTTTCAAACGATAATGTTTAAAGCTGAATGGCTTGTGGGGTCGTGCACAAATGAAATGAAATCAAATTGCCCACTTTCGATATATTCAAATTCAGTCCTATACAAAAGGCATCATCTCGAGGACTGAATTTTAATATATCGAAAGTGGACTATTAATACATATCAAAGCATATTGGTTTTTGCCGAGAGGGGAAAACTGGAGTAGCCAGAGAAAAACCTCGCGGAGCACAGTGGAGAACCAACAAACTCAACCCACATATGACACCAGATCTGGGAATCAAACCGTGGCCACATTGGTGGGTGGCAAGTGCTCTCACCACTGCCTCACCCCTGATCCCCTGAGTTTCCAGCGCTAGAAAATTGTGCTCTGTGAGGAAATAAGCGTAAGTGATAGTTTGGAAAAGTGTTTAGTGTTGCCGTATAGGCAAAGATGGCGTATTTATTAAGGACTGTGTGGCAAAGCTCAAAGCTTAAAGAGATTGCTATAATTATAAGATATTTATTGCATTTAACTGTATGGGATTTATAAGTTATTGGTTCCTTGGTTTTTTTTTAACATTGTTTGAACTGAACAGTTTTAATGACAGATAATGAAAGATTCACTTTTAAGTGTTGATGAAGATGTTTCAATCCCTGCTCTGGGATAAAAAGCATTCTTTCGTAAGATTTTCGACGGGAAAGAGTGATGAAATTGTGGGAAATTATAAAGACTTGTGAAGTTGGGGGCCTCTGTGCATGTAGGCACCTGTGCATGCAGGAAACAGACGTGTTCTATAGCCCCATTTAGATTTGTAAAAAGTCGAGATTTGCGAGATCTCTCTGCTAGGAATTGTGTTTTTTATCCATTGTTCAATGTTGGGGAACGTGCAGAGTTCTCGACGTTATTTAAACCGGAGTTAACCTCCAACCCCGTTATATTGTATATCCTCCTTGAACCACAGAGCTTATTATGCAAAGTGCACAGTACAAATGACCTTGCTGTTGATTGGAAAAACAGAGTACATACATGATGTAAATACGAAGTGGAATTTTACTTATGTTGTTCATTTCAAAATAGAAGATAAAAGAAGCTTTATGGTGAAAAAATTTATAGTTATTTTCAAAGGTTTCAATAAGGGGTCTATATATGACATTTTTGCCCAACAAAAATTATAAGCTTCGCGGATTGAAATGTTTGCTACGCAGGGAGTTTTTTCCTTTTCTACAACTTGTAAAACGCTTTTTAAAAATTGTTATTCAAAAGATTAAAAATTTAATAAAAGAGTGTTATTGCATACCTTGTTTTTTTCCATTCTTATGTCATGGCAGTAATAAGTGGTTTCCACGTTACGTCATCGCCGTCATGTAGGTGCATGGTGGACGAGAACAAAAGATCTCTCATTAGCCACTTTTGTTCGTCTACCAGCAATTGTACATTATATCATGGTTATCTGTGTCTCTGCAGATTGGTTGCAAACCCTCTGAAGGGTTTTTAAGATCTGAGAAAAATGGACAACAAGCTTTCTTTCAAATAATTATTGACTAACAAGAATTATAGTTCACCACTAAATCTTCTCCGATTCTTATTGGTTTAAATTGATCACGTGATGTGATAGTGTTCGTCCGCGGAGAGACACTATCAGCCCATAGTGCCCGTCCGATGAAAATACCCGGATGGATAGTAGTCGTCCGCTGAA